>JBBPJY010000382.1:0-18408 GCA_038088975.1 Xerocomus cyaneibrunnescens
AAAGAAGATATATTGTTTTGTTATACAAACAAAGATATACACATAAATAGTATGTCTGAGTTTTAAATTATTCTCACACACCTTGTTTCCATACTTTCACCATCATGTGATTTCTCTCTGCTGATTAAAAGGCCAATATTATTGCTAGGCTTAATGCTGGCCACTCAGCTCATACCATTGCCTCTGATCTTGGTGTTGGGCTTGGTACTGTATCTAGGCTTTGCTCCAAAGAGTGCCCAGGCCTTAAAAAGTCTACTGGCAGCCATCCATCCAAACTTTCTCCTACCAATACTTGTTATGCCATGCATCTTATCTTATCTCATCAAGCAGAGAATACTGTTCAAGTTACAAAAGCACTCTTCAATATCAATGGCATATCCCTTCATCAAAACACCATTTGCAGACAGCTGAAAAAGAGTGGTATGAAAGCTGTTTCCAAGCTAAAACACCTTCTTCTTTCACCCAAGCATTACAAGGCCCACTTAGACTTTGCATATGCTTACAGGGATTGGACCATAAATGATTGGAAGAGGACTATCTGGTCTGATGAAACCAAAATCAATTGGTTAGGGTCAGATGGAAGAAAGTGGGTGTGGAAAAGGCTAGGTGAGGGTCTTAGTGATAGGCTAGTAGAGGGAACCCTTAAGCATGGTGGAGGTTTCATCATGTTTTGGGGGTGCATGACCTGGAAGGAAGTTGGCTATGCTGCCAAGATAGATGGTAGGATGGATGGAGATCTTTACCTTCAAATTTTGAAGAATGAACTGCTGCAAACCATACAGTTCTATGGTCTTAATCCTTCTCATACCATTTTTCAGCATGATAATGACCCTAAGCACACCTGCAAAAAGGTCAAGTAGTGGCTAGAAGAGCAGGATTTCAGGACTATGCTATGGCCTCTACAGTCCCCTGACCTCAATCCCATTGAACACCTTTAGTGTTACCTCAAAAAAAGACTGGCAGAATATAAAACCCCTTCAAAGGGTATAGAGGAGTTGTGGAAGAGAATTCAAATGGAGTGGGAGAAGATACCAGTCGAAGAGTGTTAGAAATTGATTGAAAGCATGCCTAGGAGGATTCAGGTAGTGCTTAAGGCCAAAGGAGGGTATACTAAATACTAATAATGGTCTAGTAATCAAAAGTGACAAAATCATTCCAGTGGAGTCTTCATTTTAAAATGAACATATCTCTACAATATCTGAGCCAAATTACATGACCCAAGGACCCATTTGTAGCCAAGAGTCAGTACTATATTTTATCTCACAAAAGCTAAGCAAAATTTCCACACATAGTGGCAGGGCACTTTATACTCTGGATTAATGTCAAACATTGGAATAGTTTTGAAAGTCACTGTCATATCCTGGATCCTCAAGTCCATCTCTTGTCCTTCCAGACCAACTCCACTATGACCTCTGGTCTGTTTTCCTGTTTCTGTCATATTCCAGACTCACAAGTCCAACTCTGGTCCTTCCAGACCAACTCTGCTACAACCTCTGGTCTGTTTTCCTGTTTCTCTTCTAGATACACTACTCAGACTCTAACCTTTAGTAAACTATTATGACTCTCTTCTTGTTCTAACTCTGTTACTCATCTTTACATTCCATTCTTTGCTTACTCAGAACTCCATTACCAATCAGCATAGCTCCAAGGCTGCACTCCAGTATTACTCAGCTTCTGACATTCCAGTACATAGTTCTTTTCAACTCTGGACTTAGTCATCTGATTCCCCTCCATATATAAACTCCATAGATTCCACTCTGTAATTTCTTAGTTTAAATGTCAACATAACTTGATGTTCTCCCCATTTGACCTCTACTCTCTAAGTGGCTGCATGACTACTCTGACCACCCTCCAACCTCTGACCCTCTATCTGCAAATTTGGGACAACTGAATCCCTTGCAAGGGTGCACCACATAAGGTGAAGCCAAGTTCCATCCAACCTCCTCGCAACTCCACCCCTTTAGAGTTCCTCAGAGTTTGTCTGACCATAGTTTAACAGTTTCTCTCCTAGATACACTACTTGAACTCTGACCTTTAGTAAACTATTATAATGCTCTTTGTGTTTTAACTCTGTTACTCATCTTCTTACATTCCATTCTCTGCTCACTCAGAACTTTGTTACCAATCAGCACAGCTCTAAGGCTGTGCTCCAGTATTACTCAGCCCCTGACATTCTGGTATATAGTTTCTTTCTGACTCTGGACTTAGTCATCTGATTTCCCTCTATATATAAACTCCATAGATTCCACTCTGTACTTCTTCAATTCAAATATCAACATAACTTGACATTCTCTCCATTCAACCTCAGCTCTCTAAGTCACTGTATGACTACTCTGATCACCCTCTGATCTCTGACCCTCCATCTGCAAATTTGAAACACTGAATCCCTTGCAAGGGTGCACCACATAAGGTAAAGCCAAAGTCTCATCCAACCTCCTCACAACTCCACCTCTTTGAAGTTCCTCAGAGTTTGTCTAACCATAGTTTAACAGTATATTTGAACTTCCTTTTGCAATGGATTTCCCATGACCACTCATGTTACTCAATCATGCACCAGAGTAATCACAAATCCTTCTGCCTTCCCCCATTACAAACTTTTCAATACCTTCAGCAGCAACTGCTGAGGTCCTGACATCATTGACCAGTTCCACAGCTTCTCTGCTTGACAGAATGCCATATTCATACCATAGTCACATACCTGTCCACAATCCCCTACCCCTGGTGTACACATTGAGGAGCTGACAAACAACAGCAACAAGCTCCCCATCAACTTTCACACCCCAGCAATGAAGGCAACCTTGGACATCCAGGTGAGCCTGACAACAACCCCTCTGACAACTCTGATATTCTGGAAGACAACTTCATTCCAGAAGATGATGAAGAACACATTCCATGAGATACACTTGCCAACCTGGCCAGTGCTATCTGGGTACTTGCTCATTTGTCAAAAAAGTCCTCTGAGTCCTCACAATGGACCAAAGTCCAAGAACCAGACCAGTTTGACAGGACAGACCCCCACAAACTCCAGGTTTTCCTTGTCCAATGCAAGCTGAACTTCCAAGATCATTCCAAGGCCTTTACCTCCAACCATAGCAAGGTCATATTCACCCAGTCATACCTCAAGAATATGGCACTGGAATGGTTCAAGCTGGACCTCCTCCAGGTGCAAGACCCAGACCTCCACCCTGACTGGATGGACAGCTACAAGAAGTTCATTCTGAAGTTACAGGTGAACTTCAGACTGCATGATCCAGTCAGAGATGTGGAGCACCAGCTTGACCACTTAACAATGAAAGATGGCCAACATATCAACAAGTACATGGTCGAATTCAACAGAATTGTGTTCCAAGTCCAGGGATATAGAGAAGGTGCCCTCTGGCACTATTTCTACAATGGTCTCCTGGACCACATCAAGAATGAGATTTCATGGGTTGGCAAACCACACACACTCTCCAAACTCCACCAACTTGCCCAAGGCATTGATGCCCACTACTGGGAATGAAAGTCAGAGGTTAGCCATTAGGCAAAGCCTTTCAGCAACTTCTTCAAGGCATCCAATAAACCCTCCAACTCTGCCACTGGCTTCTCTAACTCCTCCAAAGGAAAGTCTGCCAGTACTTCCACCACCTTTGGAGCAGCCACCTCCTTCCAGCCAGACTTGTCATCCAAGCTTGGGAAGGATGGTAAGCTCACAGCAGCTAAGCATAAATGCTGCTTCAACAACAACCTCCACATGTTCTGTGGCCTAGCAGGGCATAAGGCCAAAAAATGCATGAAGTTCACTTCATGTGCAGCCAAGGGCTACTCCACCAAGCCCAACACTCCAGAAGCCAAAACAAAGGCCTCCTCCAAGGCAAAAAAAATAGGCCACAACCTCTGTGACTCCACATGAAATAAAGGTTGTGTTGACTCTGCCCATTCATCCAACTCAATACATCTGCTCTCTCAGACCCCTGATCCCTTATGCCCTCCATCTCTCTAGTATCTTATGACATTCCTCTGTTTTCCACATTAATAGATTCCAGATCATCAAATTGTTTTATAGATATAAAATTTGTTAATAATCATGGACTTTCAACCTATTCTGTTCCTCCACTCTCTCTCTGCCTGTTCGACAGAACCCCAAACTGCATGATCACTCAAGCTCTGAACCTCTCAGTCCACTTCTCCTCCAGTAATATCACTCTGACAACCCTCTACATCACCCCACTAGATGGCTCCTGTTCACTTGTTCTAGAACATAACTGGCTCACCCACCACAATCCATTGATTGACTGGGTATTGAGCAGTATCTCATTCTGAACACCCAAGCAGCCCAGTCCAGCACCTCCAAGCTTGACTCTGCAGTCTCCAGAACCTGATTTTCTGGCTAACTCCACCACCTTCAATTCACTATGATTCTCCAACTGCAAGGCACCCCCCATTGCACTCATCAGCACACCCACCTTTACACTTGCCTGTCACCTTCAGGGCTCTGTGCAGTTTTCACTATCATTCCACCCATGGAAACGTGATCTCCACTCTGCCTCTGTCAAACCTGACCTTATTGATCTCTCCAATATTCCCCTGGAATACAATGATTTCATAGACATATTCAGCAAGAGCAAGGCCTCCCAGCTTGCTCCATACCACAATTTCAATCTCAAGATCAACCTGGAGAATGGGGTCTCCCCTCCAATAGGTATCACCTACTCTCTCTCTGCCTTTGAGCTTGAGGCTCTCTGAACATTCCTCAACAAACATCTTACCATGGGCTTTATTCACCCTTCCTCCTCTACTTATGCCATCCTGGTCCTCTTTGTCCACAAGAAGGATGGCTTACTCCACCTTTGTGTAGACTTCCATGGACTCAAGATCACAAAGAAAGAGCACTACCCACTTCCCTGAATCTCCAACCTCCTAGACATTCTGAGCTGTGCCAAGATTTACACCAAGCTTGATCTCTGGCATGCATACCCCCTGGTCTGCATCACTGCTGGAGATGAGTGAAAGACATCATTCTGAACATGCTATGGCTCTTATAAGTGGCTTGTCATGCCATTCAGTCTCATCAATGCCCCTACAGCATTCCAGCAGTTTGTAAACTCTATCTTCACAGATCTTCTCAATGTCTCAGTAATCATCTACCTTGATGATATCCTCATTTTCTCCAAAGACTGCATGAAGCACAAAGAGCACATCCAGGAGGTACTCCAGCAACTCTGAAAACATGGACTGTATGCTAAGCCTGAGAAGTGCAAATTCCACACCAATTCTACTGAATATCTTAGATATTGACTATCCCTGACCAGACTCTCCATGTCCTTTGAAAAGGTAAAGGCCATTGTCAATTGGCCCAAACCTCAGAAAGTCTGAGATATTCAGTCCTTCCTCAGATTTGCCAACTTCTACCAGCATTTCATCACTGGATATTCCAGACTTGTTGTTCCACTCACCTGCCTCACTCACAAAGGCATTCTATGGAATTTCGATGATTCCTGTTTCTCTACCTTCCAGTATCTCAAGGACACTTTCACCTCTGCTCTGATTCTCACCCACTGGGTCCCCAATGCCCCATTAATCATTGAGACAGATGCCTTTAATTATGCCATCACCAGCATCCTCTCCATCCAGTGCTCAAATGACGACATCCACCCTGTCATATTCTTCTCCTGCACCCTCTCTGCTCCAGAACTCAATTATGACACCCATGACAAGGAACTGCTTGCCATCTCCAAGCCCTTCCAGACTTGGCAGCATTACCTTGAGGGCTCCAGAACTCTGATTGACATAGTCACAGACCATAAGAACTTAGAATACTTCACCACTATGAAACTCCTCACCCAGCATCAAGCCTGGTGGTTGGAGTTCCTTTCCCAGTTCAACATGGTCATTCATTTCCATCCTGAATGCTTAGGGGCAAAACCCAATTTCCTCACTAGACATTGGGATATCTATCCCAAAGAGGGAAATAGGGACCATGCTCATATCAACTCTCAGAACCTCCATCCCATCTTTACCCAAGAGCAGGGAGTGTTGTTCCTCAGGGCAATGATACTTGCAACTCCAGTCCTCTAGGCCAGCATTTTGTTCAATATCAAGTCCCTTCATAATGACATCCTATCTGCTCTTCCCTCTGACCCTCTTGCAGTTATTCACATGTCCAACTCTGAACCCTCTGACTCCTGCTGGACCATAAACATCAATGGCTTCTTGCACCTGGATGATCATATCTACATCCCTAATGCAGATGACCTCCACCTTCAGGTCCTCTGATACAAGCATGACCACCTGCTCTCTAGTCACTTCAGACAAAACTGGACATTGGAACTCATCCACTGTGAATACACCTGGCCAGGCATCCAGACATTTGTTAAGGAGTATATCTCCTCCTATATAGCCTGTGCTCATGCCAAGGCCCCCCAACATAAGCCCTACAGGCTCCTGAAACAGCTTCTGATCTCTGAGAAGCCATGGAATTCAATCTCCATGGACTTCATCAAACAGCTTCCTCTGTCCTCCAGACACACTGCCATCCTAGTCATTGTGGACAGACTGTCCAAGCAATGTGTCTTCATCCCAACTAACAATAAGGTGATGTCCCCAGAGTTAGCCAAACTCTTTCTCCTCCGTGTCTTCTCCAAACACAGAATTCCTTCACACATCACCTCTGATTGAGGCTTGGAGTTTGTCTCCCACTTCTTTCACTCCATTGGAAAAGTGCTTGACATCCAGCTCCACTTCACCTCCAGCTACCACCAAGAGGGTGTCAAACTGAGCAAACAAACCAAACCCTGGAACAGTACCTTTGGATTTATTGTAACTACCAACAGGACAACTGGTCTGAACTCCTGCCCCTCACAGAGTTCATGTACAACAATGCTCCAAATGCTACAACAGGTGTATCTCCATTCTTCACTAACAAAGGGTATCATCCAAATATCTTCATCCACCCCAAGCATGACCTCACCTCCACCCAAGCCCATGAAAACACTGTCAACCTGGACTCCCTCCACTTCTTCCTTTGAGAAGAGATCTCCACCATCTAGCAAAGATATCAAGGACCTGCAAATGCCAAATGAACTCTAGCACCAGACTTCAAAGTCAGTGACCAAGTTTTCATCAAGGCAAAGTACTTTCACTCTACCCAACCATCTAAGAAACTCTTCAAGAAGAACTTAGGACCATATGAGATCATTGCACAGGCAGGCTCTCTTTCTTTTGCCCTCTGACTTCTGGAAAACATGAAGTCCATACATCTGGTCTTCCATGTCTTCCAGTTGGAACCTGCCACTCCAAACACAATTCCAAACCATATTAAACTGCCCCCACCTCCAGTCAAGGTGGACAGCAAACCAGAATACAAAATCTCCGAAATTTTAGATTCCAAGATTGACCAAAGATGAAGAAACTGCAAGCTCCTGTACTTAGTCCACTGGTCAAAATATGAAGGAACCAACAAAGAAACTTCATGGCTACTTACAACAGAGCTGGGCTATGCATCAGAGCTTGTATTGGACTTTCACCTCTAGTATCTGAAGAAACCCAGACCTCACTCATGATTCCAGTGAAATAATTGCAATTTCAAAGGAAAAACAAAAACAAATCTATACTATGTTCTCCCCTCTGATCTCCTCTGGCTCCTCTGCTCCAGTATTCTTGTCCTCCTCCATTCCTCTGTTCTCCTCCTCTTCCCCCTCCATGTTTTCCTCATCATCCTCTAACCACTTGTCCTCTCTGCTCTTGTCACTTTCATCCTCTGCATACACCTCCACTGCCTTCAACTCCACCAGCTGCTCCACCAGGAAGGTGAGACAGTTGAGCTGCCCCTTCATCACTTCTTAGTGGCTCTGAATCTCCCCCATGATGATCTAGGTGCACTTCAACAACTCTGACCCCTTCTCTGACCTGTTCTCCTCAGACCTTGCCTTCTTTCAACTCAGCCCTGGCTCCTCCTCATCCTGTCACTTTCTTTTCCACTGCTCTGTCATCCCTTCCCTAGGCCACTTGCACTTTGCTTTCACTGCCTGGCACTCTATACATGAAGTTGACTTTCCAGGACCTGGAATGCAGTCCAGGCCCCAATTGGTGTATCTTTGGCACTTTGGCAGCACCTCCACATGCCCTTTCCCTTTACTGAAGTCCTGCTCCTTTGTGACCTGCTCTGCCTACATCCCATCAGCCATGTTCACTCACAAGTGAGGACAACTCACCCTGGCTGCTGCCTTGGCCTCTGCCCTATGCCTCACAGTCTCCTCCTCAGCCCTCCTGGCCTCCTTCATGTATCTCTGCTCCTCTGCCCCCTTCCATGCCTTTGCTCAACACCTCTGCTTCACCACCTTCACATTCCAAAGGTCATCATCATCATCAGCATTCTTTACCAAATACATGTCTTCCCAGTTGGTGATGTCATTGAGGTCAGACATGATGGTTTGTAACTGAGGAGTTGACCTGCAGTCCACCTGAACTTTATACCATACAAGTAATCACACTCCACTTCAACTTCAACAAATCAACAGTATTATGTAACCCTCAATGGCCTTCAGGGGTTCAGGCCTAAGAAGGGGATACTGTCATATCCCAGATCCTCAAGTTCATCTCTGGTCCTTTTGGACTAACTCCACTATGACCTCTGGTCTGTTTTCCTGTTTCTCTCCTAGATACACTACTCAGACTCTGACCTTTAGTAAACTATTATAATGCTCTTCATGTTCTAACTCTGTTACTCATCTTCTTATATTCCATTTTCTGCTTACTCAGAACTCTGTTATCAATCAGCACAGCTCTGAGGCTGTGCTTTGGTATTACTCAGCCCCTGACATTCTGGTACATAGTTACTTTCTGACTCCAGACTTAGTCATTCAATTCTCCTCCATACATATATAAACTTCATAGATTCCACTCTGTACTTTTTCAGTTTAAATATCAACATAACTTGACATTTTCTCCATTCAACCTCAGTTCTCTAAGTCACTACACAACTACTCTGACCACCCTTTGATCTCTGATCCTCCATCTGCAAATTTGAAACACTGAATCCCTTGCAAGGGCATATGTCATATCCTGGACTTCCAGGTCCAACTTCAACCCTTCTGGTCCAACTCTGCTACAACCTCCAGTCTGTTTCCATCTCTCTCTATAGCTACCTTACTCAGATCACTACTTTTGTAAACCACTCTGACTCCTCCTCCCTTCAAACTCTGTTATTCATTCACTTACATTTCATTCCTTGATTACTCAGACTTTGATACCAGTGCTCACCTAGGAGCACAGCTCCAAGGCAATACTCTAGTACCACCTGTTTTCTGACACTCTAAGATTACTCATTCTTCAATACTCCATATTATTCATCCACTGACTACTCTGGTACATACCTAATTCCAACTCCAGACTTAGTCATCTGATTTCCCTCCATATATAAACTCCATAGTTCTCCACCACATATTTCTTAGTTTGAATCTTGACAAAACTGGATGTTCTCTACCTCTGACTAAACTCAATGTTCTCCTCATTTGATATCTAAGTTGCTGTGCAACTTCCTCTAATTCTCTCTTTGACCTCTGACCCTCCATAAATTCAGGACACCAGATCCTTTACAAGGGCACACCACATAAGGTGAAGCCAAGTCCCATCTGACCCCCTCACAACTCCACTTCCTCAAAGTTCCTTCAGAGTTCATTCAACCATAGTTTAACAGCACACCACATAAGGTGAAGCCAAAGTCCCATTCAACCCCCTCACAACTCTGCCTCTTTGGAGTTCTTCAGAGTTTGTCTGACCATAGTTTAACAGTTACTGTACCTGGTGACTGTAGGATAATGGTAGGGCAAGGTTAAGCAGGCCAGTGGATGTTTTAATGAAAACTGAAATGTTGCAGTAAGCCAATAGGAGAGCATTAGATGAATGACAAGTGGCTGACATACCTAGCACAAATACCTAGTGAAAATGCCTTGAAGCATACATATTAGTACACAATGTGTGTTGCAAAAATGAAGGTTGGGTGTTCATGCCAAGGTAAAGTGGAAACCTGTAGTGCCTTAGTAGATGTTCAAGCTACTGAATTTAACTAAGTACCTGTAGTGCTACAGCACTATTAGTAGAGTAGAAATACAGCTAATGAGCCACTTACCCTCAGTAGATGTTCAAGCTACTGAGGGACTAACTAGAAAGTTTCTACTGTGTATGTGCGCTCTAAGGTTATGTAAGCAAATACCTAAATAGGCAAGCTAATGCATGTGGTTAAAAAACAACAATATGCACAAGCTAGAAAATGTCTAATGGATGATAAATGACTGACTATATTTGTAACATGAAGTTGAAGAAACATGTACCTGTATGGATAGCACAAATTGGCAAGGTGAAAGACAATGGTAAGCAAGCTGGAAGATGTTTCGAAAGGTGAATGGTGGTGAGCTGCCAACAGGACAGGGCAGCAAGCAAGCTGAAAGGTGTTCAGAGGGTGAGTGGTGACAGAGAAAGATGGAGGAATGGGCACCATAAGGTCCAAATGCCACTAGTGAGTGGCTGACACACCATATGTCTGGCAGAAAAAGGAGATATCTACATTGCAAGGCATATCTATGATGTTGTCTGACATCATGTGTAAACACGTGAGCCTAATCTCATTTGGTTCGGAGAGAAGTTCGGAGCTTGGACAGCCGGATGTTCGGAAAATTCAATCTGGCGACCTTTTGTACTGCATAGATACACATTCCCCAACCTACTACAAACAAATGTGACAATGGTTACAAATATGTCACACCAATGTGTATATAAGAATTATTCTCTTCACATTTTCCCGTCAATTGTCTGTTCTCCGTAATCCTAATTTGGGTGTGTACGACTGTGTGGTACTGGGACGCGGAGCCTCTCTACCTCGCCCACTGCCGTCTTCACGATCACGTCTGGGTTTTCGTGCTGTATCCAATGACTGCTCCCTGTCACCGTAATCACCTTTTGTATCTGTGGATGAGCAGGCACACGCTCCGCCACACAGACGTTGCTCAGCACCGGATCCGCGACCAAAACCGTCATCTCGACATGCGATGGCATCGCATCGAACAAGTGCCCATATGCGAACGGTTTCACGTGCTGCAGAAAGCCACGAGAAGAAATTTTTAAAAAATGGCAGGAGTAAGACAAGATCCAAATCACGACCGAGCACCACCGCGCCGTCTCACCTCGGATATCCGTTTAGGAAGCTCACTCTGAGCCATGTGCAACCCAACTACTCTCGACACCGCGTCTTGGCGGGTCCAGGTCGGATGGTCTGCCATGTACGTTTCAACGCTAGGTATGTGCTGTATCTCGTCTCCAAATCGCGTTTCGAATTCGCCCAGCACCTCATCGCTGATTTCGATCCCGGGATCGACGAGAATCACCGCTGTCTTCTTCTGGTCTTGTTGGCCAGACAGAAGCGGGAGGAGCGCGAGGGTGACGGTACCGCCAAGGGAATGCCCGACAATCACGTCGTACGTGACTCCGTTTGCAAAGTACGTCGAGTACAGGTCTTGAGCGAACGTCTGGATATGGAAGTCGTCGGCCAGTCGATGACATTGTCCGAGCATGTTTGGTGCTGTCACTAGGAAACCTAGACGAACGGTTTACTGATGAGATCGCTTCACCGTGTACACGCAGGGGAACAGGATCCAACCAGCTTTGGCCAGGCTTTGGGCCACTGTCTCCCAGGTGTGAGACGAACAGGTGCTCCCGTGTATGAGGAAGGCTCGTCTCGACGCCGTTGGGTTTCCCCACTGTGTAGCGGATGGTATGGGTATCATCGTGGGTGAAGTCCTACGAAGGAGGAATGAAGACTTTCCATCATCTCACACCAATTTGTACTCACGTATAATATCCATTAATGATGTCGTGAGATCAAGGTTGTGTTTCACCTCGTGAGTTCGCGTTCTTCACGGATCAACACGGTCAGTTGAACCCAACTAAGACTGCTCATTGATGGTACCTTAACCTCAGTGGTGGTTAAACGTCACAGGTGGTGATATACGCAACGCAGTAAAATAACCGACTACGTTTAAATCAAGACGGCGAACACTTGCTCCAAAGCTTCCTGTCGATCAGACTCTCAACCAGACCTGCTGGCGTCAATGGGTACTCCTTCAACTCGACTTTTTCGTCCACGATAACCGTGTTCGCTTGGAGCATAATCTTGCGGGGCTATGGTCCAGCAACAATACCGTGAGATCATGGACGCAGAAATAAAAAGACAACTCACCTGCTTCTTCCTGAGAGCGAGATCTCTCAGCTCAGTCGCTCAATACTTGGGTGGCATCGTGAGATCCGTGTAATAGGCTCTCGCACCGGGTCCGTCAGCCACGCTCTTGCGTATTTGCAAATTACAGAGAAGCTCTCCCATGACTTTGCTGCCATTCTGAAGAACATTCTGGTGGTCAATCTTGGACAAGTAGTCAGAAGGACATAGAGAACGTGATTAGTGGATGCACACCTTGACATAAGCATCCTCGAGGTTGCCTTGAGTATCGCAAACTGTCTGGATTTTTACCAGGCCTGCCTGTTCCATGATGCCCAACCTTGGTACCGCACGTCAAAAGGTCTTCCCTAGGGGCGTGATTTTATTCACATACCTAGCTTGCACATGGGCCTGTCCGTGCTTGCCTGTTGATGGGTCATAGTGCTCTAACCCACGAATACCACTGCGAGCCATCAGGAGGAGTGAGATGTAGACGATCTCTTCGCGATCTAGTTGGTTGTCGTACTTCATTGAAATAAGAAGTGCATCAAATTTGATCCCTCTCCAGGAGGCTGATCGCTTACACCCATGACACTCAGGATTTGTCGTTGTTCGCAACTATGTAGAATGGAAAGTAAACCGAATACGCGATCGATGGAAGGGGACTCACGATACATCGCTACAGCTTCTGCACGGCATGCTTCCGCTGACGGGAAAATTTCTCCTAGGACAGAACCAGGAGTCTGACCATGCTTGTACCACGTAGTACTATATCAGTCATGAGGCAGGGTAAACTACAAACAAACAGGACAAATGAGATCTTACACTTCCTTCCCAGTGGGTGGATTAATCGTCTGCTTCAACGAAAGGAGGTAAGCAAACACGGTGAACGAGACGATGTGGTCGTTGACAGACCTCGGGATCAAAATTAAACGTCCCATCTGCATGCTCCGTAAATAACTTGCCGGATCCGTGTCTGAGTAACTCGTGACTCGCAACTTGGAGCTCGAACGCGCGGGAATACCACTTGTTGTATAGCTCAAGGTCGCTCTCATGTATGAACGTCACTTGCTCGTCTGGTTTGCGCAATAAGACAAATTATTCGATACAGTGCGGGACCAGAAACAATAGCATATGAAGTCTTGACTCACTGGGAGCTTTCGCTGCAAGGATATTCTGCGGGAGAACAAGCTTAAGCCAGACAGCCTCCGAATAAGGGGTGCAAGATCTTACAGAAAGCGAGACGTTCTTAAACCCGTTCGATTCTCGAATGGAATAGTAGTTTGGCATCTGGATGTCATTTAAATGGTAGGGGTTCCAATGGCGAGCCACTCACATTGATCCCAGCTGGTATACCTGGAAATCAATAGATATAAGTGGGTTGTCCTGGTTCTGTCCGCCAAGTCTGTGAAGACGTTGAATGCGTGTGGGAGGATTGATTGGCTGCAGGGGTTAAACCAACGGGAAGAAAAGGGTCCAATGAGCTCGTGAGGTATCTTGATGGCAACCTACCGTGGCTAACGGCAGGAACACTGGCGAGATCGGTCGGAAATAACTAGACCAAGATCTATAGGGCTACTACGCGGTGCGGGTACAAGTGTCAACTGTCCTATCTCTGCGAGGTGCAGCGAGATATATAGTGTACTACGCGTGACCTGTATGCCAATGGGCTTACACTCGAGAAGGAGAAGGAATTGCGGATCAAAGCGGAGGAGGCCTGACAGGCGTGCGCGGCGGCGTTTGTGAGCAAGTTCGATGTGTTGTGTCCAGGTGTTTGAGGGAGCTTGCTTCCGCCGTCTTCTGGTGCTGCTTCTGGTTCGGCACCTGTGTCGATGGGATCGGGGAGGACCAGGTCATATTTAAGCTATTAGGGTAGGATCGTGGTTCAGTGTATGTATGACTGACGGACAAATGTTGGTATTTGCCGGTATGTAATTTACTCACATATGCTCCGAGTTTCAACGATTGTAAGTACCTCATATGTCGCCGTGACCTAATCAATGGCCACAAACATTCTATATTTACCTCGTGACGACGACCGGGAGGGTACCCGCCGGTCGAACCGACGCACCACGCTGTTTGGCCCTTGCTTCTCTTCCCAAGCACACAAGGACGTTTGTTCTGGTCTTTCTGCCCCGGAATCGATCAGCCAGGGACTGCCCAGGATGGGTGCAGGTACACATCTTGGCAATTGGTCTAGTAGCCAGCCGGCGCTGTCTCCCCGGTAACTTAGCTTGGTGATCACCTCGTGACGGCGACTGGGAGGGTACACAGTCGAACCAATATAATCAGGCGTCTCACACGACCACGCCGCTTTGACGTCCCTTTCTCTTCCCAAACGCGCCGCAGATGTTGACTTGGTCTTTCCCCCCCCTCTGGAATGGCCGTGCCAGCGACTCTGCTGTTAGTATCCCAGTTTGTAGGAGTCTGCCTTACTAACCGATCCAAGCACTCTCTAGCGTTCTCGGCTAGCCAGAAGTTACTCCGACTCCTACTCTTCAAACAACATGGTGCACTCGTCGGGGTTTGCCTTTGTCAACTCCGTATACGGATCGTATCTTATGGCCAGTATTTATAGGATCTGACCGCGGTTCACCTTAGACAGTTGCTCACATCTGTCTAGCATTGTAGCTATCGAGGACGTCCTTCCACTGCACTGCATGCCATCGCCCGTGCTAGGAGTGGAGAATTTCGTTTCTTTCGGGTCTACCTCCAGGTTACCGCAACGCACATGCGCAAATGACACGCCCCAGTTCCTTTCTAAATTTGGCGGAGTCTGGGTGCTTGTTGTGGTGCTGCAAGCACGTGTCTATTGGACCCCATCAACAGGCTGCTCATCCAGCTGTCTAACAGGGATATCTTGGGTGTCATTCACCAACATTTGATGATTCGCGATAGTTATGTTCGATGGGCCACCACATGCCCCTCATGGTATTGTCCCTTTACTTGCTCACTATGAACCAGTCGCCTCATCAATTATGTGTCATCCACCACAGGACGGGGACGTTAAGCAAGAGTAATTTCAAAGTCTGCCACTTATCTTCCGCCCGGCGCAGACCCTCATCAAATTACGCGCCTTTACTTGGGCCTGTGCCATATCTCGTCGCAGATCTCCATCTTTGTTTTTCACTTCCGCAGAGATGCTCTTGTACACACTGTATCAGGTGAACCCATCCTGGGTGTTTCTTGTTCATTTGCGCCGCCTCTATTTGGATTTAAATTTCAGAGTAGTCTTTGCCGAGCTTCTAGAAACCACACCCGACCGATTTGGTGGAGCAGCCGAATTACGACAACGCGCGTGTCGTGTTTGTTTACGTATCCCTGGTGAAACAATGTCTGGCAAACGGGCCGCAATGTTGGCAAACTGGTGTTGACTCCATTCTCTTGGGTGTTTGCCACCACGAACTTTGCCACCACAGTCCGGTGGTACAATATTCTCTTGATGGGCCTACAATTCGCCGGGCGGCGGTGGATATCAATGTTCGAATGTTTGTCCTAACTCAGGGTGCTTAGGTTTGGTGCAACGAGGTTCCTGCATGGACGGTCCCAATTATCGGTATCACACTGGCGGATGGGTGTGATGTGGATGCTTGATTACCCTGATCCTCGCCATACAGGTGTGGCGCTACTTACGTCAGCAAGTCACTGGAATCTTCAATGGCCCTGACGGAAGTAGGGAAGCACACCTAGGAACAAGGTATGCGGACCAACACGGACTGAGCGCACAGCAAGATCATCTATTATCGATAAAGCTATTGTTTCCTACTCTGGTTATTTTTCTCTTTCTTGTGTCGTTGACGACGAAACGAGAAACAATCATGGCTGTCCTCTATTCCTGTAACGGTATTTCCCTGTTTTGGCCTACGCTGGGGTTGTTTTACGGAACGGTTGAGGGCTGCTTACCGGCGGTGACTGTGTGGGAATGGGAGATATTCCCTGGCTAACGTATTGTTTGACGGCGATGTTACAGATCATCTTCATTCCCCGCTAATGAAGCATGGTGCACTGGCACCAATACCTGCACCTCTTCGTCACAAACACTGCCATGGTGAGCTGTTGACGGGCTAAATTATATATATCAGAAATAGTCAAACATGGTAAGTTGACCCTTTGTTACTTTGCTGGTGCAGAGTTGAGCTTGAGGTTGTCTAAATGGGTAAAGTCTATATCATTTAAATTTTTTTCTTCCATAGCACGGCAGCATAATCCCGGTGTGAGCCGAGCCAAATCTCTCAAGCCGCTGGTAGAGTAAGGCTCATATTGAAGAAATTATGGTGTCTGCCAGGTGACCCGACAAGAAGACCTTTTTGATCCCCGTCAACACGTTTGGTGAAATATAGATCATAGCAACGTATCGCGTAATGACCTGCATAGAATCCCACACCTATTCTGATCTCATAGAAGACTGCCCTCCAGGTCCTATGACTGTGCTGTCACAACTCAGGCAATCTTTCATTCATGATATGAGACTGCATATTATGTTTGTAGATACAGCCCTAATATATGGTACAAAAGATGTAAAACAATCTGTGATGACATGAGGTCTGAAATATGTATCTGTAAGAGTGCAGGCGCTCCCAGAGGCCTTTTGAATTGTTGCTAGCACTGACAGCCAGCATGCTCAAACTTGTTCCCCACGGACAGGATCTTCTTTCGCAGAATGCTCGCAACACCGGGTGGAGGAACAGTGACTGTGTGTCTGCTCCGTTTCTTTCGATTTCTCCTCATCCGCCGCAGGTGTCGAACACACGGCTGTGGCCGTGTTTTTGGAATGACAACCGCAGAACCCTCCATCGAAGCTGTCGTTCTGCGCCCACCTGACCATCTTCACTCCCTCCCAGCCAAACATCACCCCGATGACGATCGCTGTTGCCGCATCGACCCACCATCCGCCTTTCCACACCCGGTAGATCAACGACCCGATGAGCAAGACGACGGAAAGCTGCATACAGCACAATGCGCAAAGTGCTTCGCCGTTGAGGGCACTCGAGTCGAGGGCATGTGCGAGGTAACGTTTGACGAGGTAGAGCAGGAACGTGAAACCTGTCGAGGTGGCTGCGATGAGGATGGCTGGGAGTGTAGTGGAGGGGTGCTCGTGTGCTGCGAGGGAGGAGGCAGAGGTGGCGATGGCAGCGACGGTGAGGGCGACGAGTAGGCCACCGATGGTGGTTGTTGCAATCCGTTCGATTCTGTGTCAACGTGCGATGAGGAGTGAATAGTGACCAGAGGCCCAACTGTTAGAAAAGAGCAAGAGATCTGAGGGAGGATATTACCGGATGACTTTGTGGGACGTCCTGCTTGTGGTGTCTCCGGAGCTGAAGACGCTCAGGAAACGCCAGGTCACGAGGAGGTCTGAGATGACCTCGACGGCAGACTGAAGGCCGTAAAAGACGAGCGCGCGCGAGGATGATTCTGCGCCGAATACAATGGATACGACGCCCTCTGCCGTGTTGTAAAACAGGCTGAGAATGCTGACTGCGATAGCATACTGTTGCAAACGCCTGCGGGATGGCATCGTGGATTGGAGGGAGAGTTCGAACACCAAGCAGGAATTCCAAGGGACTCATTTTATGTGACACTACGTGTTCGCCCGACCTCGGTTAACGAGAGGCAATACGTGTTTGCCCGACATGGCTTCAAGATCCGCAAGGGAATGGGGAATGTATTTGGCAAGGGTTGTCGGATGCTCGTGGCCCAATAATAGGTCCCACATAGGCAGGAAGAACTTTGAACATTTGAACACTTGAACAGCCGCTCATTTCAGTTTCTGTGATGGCCAGCAGCATTCTGAAATATGGCATGGGCGAAGACGTAAAATTCGGCTGTCACACTCGATGGCAGTGACGTCGGTCTTACTGTATGTCGGAGCAAAACTGGCCACACGAAAACGACGTTCAATATATACATAAGTAAACGCCGTCTGGTACGCGGACGCATACTTACGCACAGATGGGACAGTCGTCATGCAGTTGTGCCTCTTTTTCGTGATTGGGGTAGCGATCAGACTCGTCGAAGCAGGCGGAGCCATACGCTACTCACCAGGAAAGAGAGATTGGGGCCACCAGCTACGAAGATAGTACGTCTTTGGATAGACATGAATATGCTTGGTTTGTCATCCATATGCCATACGGAGACATTTGTTCTCGTGCCAGTTCACTACTACAACTAGTACCGATACTACTACCGACTCCAAAAACTGCCCAAATGTCGGTATGTTTTAT
>JBBPJY010000383.1:0-20301 GCA_038088975.1 Xerocomus cyaneibrunnescens
AGTTACTAACATTCATATTACCTACTTGAAGCTTACTCATATATAGTTAGTTCTCTCTAGGTGAATATATAGTCCATTGCATACTGTGCACAACTGAGTTAGTTCTCTCTAGTCACACACCTCCTCTCCAATCCAGTGCCTATTTCCATCAGGTGGGTCCTGTTGATGCTCTCTTGGTGCATTGTCATATTGATTAGATCTCCTAACTGACTTATCACACCAATCTCATTTGATTTCCAAATGTCCTTAAGAATGCTGCAATGTTGTTCATGCTGTGAGTCACACCTGAAATCATCTCATGTATTTGAGAGGGAAGTTGAAGCAAAACAGGTGGCCCATGGATGGAGAGTGATATCAAGTGGATATGCAGTTGGCATACAATGTCAAGTGGGTGTCTGCATATATTGAGGGGAAATAAGTTGGATATTGCAGTGGTATTTATGGTTTTTTCGCTCTACCTGCTCTCTTGAGCAAGTCAACAACTGATTGAACCTGCTTTCTAGCAATTTTACTGACCAGATAGGCCATGCGTGACAGTTGCTCTTGTTCAAAAAGCACACGACTGCATGTTTCATTCACTCATTAAGGCCAGTTTGTGTACTGCTACAACTTGTGCAGCTGCCACAGACGTTGAAGAAATAGATCATCAAGCATTCATTTGGACAGTTTCATTGCCAGGCCTGCGAACGCACAGCTTGTTCACAAGCAGTACCCTTGATATGTGCAATGGAAGCAGCTCCTATGGATCAGAGCCTGTGTGAAATGTGAGATTGGTGGACTAGCTCAGATCTTCATGCAATTCATTTTGTTGCAGGGCAGTTCTATTGAAATGTGAGGACCAATGCATTTAGCATATGTGACAGGTGTCTGATATGCGTTTTGCAGGCACTAACACACTCATCAAACACCTTTGTCATAAGCAACCATACCTTGCATCTGACCTTGCAACGTGTAGCCCTGGTGCTATGTTGTGTTGGACACACTAAGCCTGCCAATCTCATTATTGCTGGTGTGATCCTTGATGTGTAGTGTATATCACTAGTACAATGGACTGCTGAGGTAGTGCAGTACCCCAACATCTTTGCACACTTTGCAAAAGTGACTGAAGATGAGAGAGTGAAACTCTGGAGGGTGGACAGATGACTACTCATGTACATCGCTGTATTTCCTTTATCATACATTCGTGTCACTTGCTGTCATGCGTTTCCTTGAACAGGAAATGGACATAATGTATGAGTGTATGTCATTGATCATATGTAGCCATCATTAAAGCAGGCCAAGCAGCTGTGCTTTGTCTCTATCTGGCTAGACTGTAATCAGACTCCCCAGTGACCCCTTCTATACTGCATCACTTTGTGGTGCGATTATTGAGGCAACCAGAATTGCACTTGCATTGCATGATGCAAAGCAGACTCTTCTAGTACAAGGTCAGTTCTTCAATGTGCTGCATCAGCGTCAAAAGTGTGTTGGACAGCGAGAGTGATCTAAAGACTGAATGAGCCTATTTATGTCTGGTCTCTCCAAGATGTTGCCTCCATGATAAAGCAAAGGGTACCACCTATACATTGCTTGCAAGGGTATCAACGAGAGAGCATATCAAGTAGATGATGGCATGGACAAGGGTCTGGAGGGAACAAGTTGGAAATTGATTGGCACGTGGACCATGAACTACTAATACAACCACTCATATGATCTCCTGGTTGATGCCTGCATAGCATAGTACATCGATCTGTGCATATTACATAGAACCACCCAAGTTAATGCATTCCATCCACACCACCAGACCTACAACACAACATCCATGTGGGCAATGTGAATATACATGTAACAATAGCTTTTCCTGGTACTTGCTGATGCTGATTCAGCATGAGTCTAGAAATGCAAGTCAAACCAAAGTATGTGCACCATTACATGGATGCTCCCAATGGAGGGCTCAGATCCATCATGTGCTTGATGTGACTAATAAAAAATAAGTTATCTAGATTAGACTCTCCACTACTAGCAAGAGACACACTGGGCCCACTTCTTTTGGGTCAGTGGTATCCTGTCCATGACTGGAGGCATTCTCAGGACTAGCCTTGTTTGGTGGTGTGTGTTCTACGGCCTTGAGTGATTTGTGCTGCTAAATGAAAATAAGTTGCTACGACTAGGTCTACCAGTACTAGAAAAGAACACACCGTGCCTGTCACTTTTGGCTCTATAGTGCTCTGTGTGCTGTGGGAGACACCCTTGAGGTCATCCTTCATGGGGGTTGGGGCTACGGTCCTGGTAGGCAGTTTATGTAGTGATCTAGATAGAACGATTACTAAGAAACTGTTGAGCCAACCCAATTGTGGCCCAGAGGATGTCCAGACTGTTCACTAGGATGATATATTAGACTCATCACATCAGTGTCTATGGAGAGCACTCACCTGCTGATGTTTTCCTCCAGCCATCATTGAAGGCCCCTCCTTCACTCTTGTTGGTGACTGGGAATGGGCAGCAGAGTCCAAGTGGTGGGACATTTTAGAAAGCTCATTGGGCTTATCTGAAGCCAGGGCCTTACCCTTCCTCTTTGTCAGTATCCATTTCTTAAATGTCGAAGGATGCTGAGATGGATCGGTGGAATCGATATGTTCCTTTGGTAGTGGCTCTGGAGAGATCACTGGCACAACATTTGATGACTGTGGTGTTGGATGAGATGGGCCAGGCTGCAGGGTCTCATCCTCAGGAGTATGGGTAGAGTCAACTGGGGATGGTGGCTAGAACAGCATCAATACAAGAGTAAGAAGAATGTAGTGATCACAGACCTCATCGTGGTTGAATTGATTTGGAGCATGATCACTAGCTGGCAGCTTGGCCTTGGCGATCATCAGAACTCACTTCAAAGATGAAAATGAGCACATACATTGAGGATATCATTCACATCGTCATCGCTTTGTGGCTTAGACATGACCATACCAGGCCTAACAGGCACTTCCTGGAGTATGTGCAGTGTGGAGTTAGTGAGATGCATGGGGTGACAATGAAGGAATTTTACAGGGGTGATGTCAAGTGGATCATTGCCATGGCCTTCTGATGTTACAGGCTGTTTGTCTTGTTGCCCTGGCTTATGCATAGATGCCTAACATAGAGTGTCAAGCCATCTGAATAGGCTGTAATCGACAATGCGGGGTAATCACCTTGATATTAGATACTCTTTCAATAATAACTTTCCTGTCCCTTCCACCAATGGCAATTGACTGGCCATCCAGTGAGAGCGTGATTGAAACTATTTCTACAGTGTGTTGAAGGAGACCAAGCTGGGCATGTGTCACCATGTCCCACAACATGATGATATGTCTTGTAGAATATGCAATGAAATTACCATGCTTTGGTAGGGAAATGCACTGCAGATTGCCCAGGTTGGGAAGCAGCTATTCTGAAACAACTGACACAGTCAATATGTTGATTTGCTTGATTGTCTTATCAGATACAATAAGGAGACAGTTGTTGAAGCAGAGGAGACTGTTGTTGTATGATGGGATTACTTAGATATTAATGTTGACAAGTAAGTGACCATCATTGCTGTCCCAAACTCGAACAATACCACCAGTGGTGGTTGCAATTCGGTCACCCTGTGGTGAGTATTTCGCTGCCTTCACTGGATCCTCATGATCAAGTGTCAGTATTTGTTGGTGCACTGCAATGTCCAAAATGGAAGCTGTGCCATTTTCCGATGCAATGACGAGTTGAGTTGCATCAAGCAAGAAGTCAACCCCATTGATGTTGCCATTGCTATCCTTGTGCTCGAAGACTTGCTTGTATGTGTTTGCATCCCATACAAACATATTGCCCCTGTTTGTCCCTGCTGTGATGGATTTGCCATCATTGAACACTGCAAGACATCAGACACCTTCTGCTTCCATGGTTGGTTGACCATCCTCCAATCCCCACACTTGAACCCCCTTGCTCCCACTGCTTATAAGATGCTTTCCATTTGCTGAGACACTCACTCTATATAGGTTCTCATCACTGTCGATGGTGAGTGCTCTTGTTCCACAGTCAGTATCAGTGTGCACTCCATGTTGTAAAGACATACCTGTCGCCATTGATGTCATAGTCATCTAGCAGCACAATGTAATGGCAAAATGGTGAAGGTCAATGGGCAAGGTAGGACTTCACATTGTATCTGCATTGTGCTTGCTTAACATGGACTAGCACGTGTGTGGTTCTGGTGCTTGTGCTGTGTTCCAACAAGAAATTGTTCTAGGGTACTGCATCAACAATCGTGAGCTGACAAGTTGTTGTGGTATGATACACCTGATCATACTTGATATACCTATTCAATGAATTCATCAAGAGTCTTCTCTTATAAAGATCCATCTCATTGTCTCATCCTAGCTCAGTTCCAGTTGGCCAGGCTGTTCACTCTTTGGTCCATTCTTACACACCCAGACTTCTCTGGAATGGACCATGTTCACCTACAGCCATCATACCACTCCTCCTGTCTGTTCTTTGCATGAGGCAAGATACTGGACACCCCAAAGGACGTCTTTACACAGTTTACAAGCAGGTGCTGCAGCTTAACATCTGATTTTAGTCAGGTATTCCTCATTCTATCAACTCCACCACTTTCTGTGCTGTTTGTCTTAGTCTCCATTTCATACACAATGGTTGGTTCCTCTACCTGTAACCCTTTCATACAATTTCATCTCTATTTGCAGCATCAGTGAGCTTTTGCTTTACTATGGAGGCAAGTCAGCATGCCAAGATGGCTGCCTCGCTATCTTATCTACCCTTTTTCCTGCCTTACAACCATGGATGATCAAAAGCTCTTTGTTTAACCTTGACTATTATGCTACATCATCTTGTACATCTATTGATTTATCCCATGGCCACCTTGCACCACCTGCACCAGTGTATGCATTGGTACCCAGCCAAGGGGTTTTGAAAGGTGTTGACACATACACCCGTCATGCTCAGTCATCCACATGGCAAGTGATGCATTTCTCTCCATTAGTCAAGTATGACCACCTGGTGCCCATTGCTGACCCATTTGATTTAGCATTCCATTGACCACACTCTGATGGTAGGTTCTGTTGATGCTCTCCTAGTGCATCGGTGTATTGATTAGATTTCCAACTGACTTATCCCATCCCATTTGGTTTTGAGAATGCTGCGACATTGTTTATGCTGAAAGTCGAATCTGAAGTCATCTTGGGTATTAGGAAGGGACAGTTGAAGCAGACCAGGCAACCCATGGGTGAGGAGTAATATCAAGGCAGATATGTGGGTGGCCTACCATGTTGAGCTGGCATCCACAAATATTAAGCAGAAATAGACATTGCATTTGTGTTTGTGAAAGGAATTGTTGACCTGTAGCATATGTCCATAAGGACTCCAGTCGATGTTGTATGAGACTGTGATTGATATCTACCTGTAGTGTATGTCCATAAGGACTGTAATACGTGAGTAGGTAGTTACATATGGTATACAGTAAGTGCTTACCTCCAGTCAACATTGTACAAGACTGGAGAAAGTGGAATGGGCAGACATGCACATTAGTGGATGCTGTTGTCCAAATATGGTAAGCTAGTGTAGGTATGAAAAAGGTAGCTAAGTATGTACTAGTAGACAGGATGATCTCCAATACACCCCCTCAGACTGATTGAAAAGCTTTTTTCCTTTCTCTTTACCTTATCACAGATTTCTAGACCATGACGTAGTTGGTCTGTGCACATAAGTACAGTAGTATTTAAACAATGCTTCCATGTATAGTACCGCAGACTTGGAATTTCATTTATTCATTTGAAAGTGTTCCCTTCAAGCGTGATTGTGTGAGATTCCTTGTCATAATTCCAAGTTTCCTTACTCGAACTGAACGCCATCCCCTCTAGCCACTATGGCTCTCTACTACATCTGTAATCGACAACTCCTCACCCGGCATGCACTCCACATCCATGTACTTATCCTTCACTCCCCACTTTCCGACCAAGGGCCTCTTCGGCCCCATCAATACACCTGGATTCCAGGGTTAAGGAAAATCTTGCTTTGCTCAGTGACCCTCTATTCAAGGAATTAAAGCACTCCATTTTGGAGACCCCCCTGACGTCTGAACAATTTAAAAGCAGCCTGCTCATTTTGAGGGTTCACCCACTTGTCTTCAGTAGGATGCAAGGGATCTGAAAGAAGAGTGCCCACCCAGAGCTGTGCTGTTCGTGATCAGCCGGGTTTAGCACCTGTGAAAGGCTAGCTGAAGTGCTCGTCCAGCACAACATAAATAAGGATAACATTGCTGTGGCCTATATAGCACAAGGGCAAGGTTTCTGAGACCTGAGGCATTCATCCCTGATATCTCAGACATGGTGTCAACTCCATGTGTAAAGAGTTGAGGTTTTGTGCTACCAAAAGCATTAGTGACCATAGTCCCACCAGCATCTACCAGGAGTTTCCTGCTCCTATCTTATCAATGGTTTTCATTCAGCAGTTGAGCCTTGCTTCCCTGGCAATCTAGGTTTTCGCATCCTATTCCCACATTCAGTGCATAAGTCAGCTTGTAGCAGAGCTTACTGTTCCATGCACAACATGTCATCATTCCCACTCCATCTATTCCTGAGGTGATTCGTAAAGTAGCTATAGACAAACCCACCACCTCAACCACCTCCATATACACTAATGTCTGCACCCGAACCATATCTGACATGCTCGGAATCTTGTTTCACCCTTCGTGGTGCGAGAGCTCCGTCAAGAGCCCCCTCTCGTGCAGATCCAGCCCTGCCTATCATCGCAACATTACAAGTACAAAGCCCCATCCCAACACATCCACCCTTCTCGCAGACATCAACAGAAGCCAGTCCCTCATTGACCGCACAATTAGCTGCAGCAGTTATGGCTGCTACAAATCCCATTGCCCCAGTGGCCGGAGCACCCTCTCTGGTGATGCAACAGGAGTTCACCACCTGCTACAATGAATGGTACTATTGTGCCATGAATGACCCCACCATGGCAGGAGCTCCTCCTCGTCCTTATTTGCCACCATCAATGCCACACACCCCTCAGCAGCAAAACATACACATGACATCTCCATCTCACCCACTTCCTCTCACCCCCACTGTCCTGGTAGTAAGCCTATCCAAGGCAGACAAATCTTGGGTCTCCAAGCCTGATTAATTTGATGGAGACCAAAAGAAGTTCATGCAGTGGTGGCAGTGCATTGTTCTCTACCTTGCCGGATTCGCAGAGCAGCCAACTGACAAGCAGAAAATTCTCATCATCCTTGGTTTCATGACGGGAGAAAATGACACTGGCAAGTTTGCCAATCTGTACATTACTATGCCCCAATTCCTCACCAACACATTTGAAAGTTTCACTGAGGAACTTGAATGAAAATACCACCCCCTGAACATCAAACAACCGGCAGAGGAAAAATTGATGATGCTCAAACAAGGGCAAAATCAAACTGTTGAAGGTTTCTTTACCAACATGCATACGTTGGTTTTAGAAGCCAAATTCAACATCAATGTCATGAGCAGGACACTCATGAACATTGCAAAAAAGGGCATGAAATATTAGATTGTCGAACTGGTAGAAACTGGCAATTGAAAGATGCGATGATGTGAAGATATCATTGAGTGGAATAAGGCCTTGGTGGAGGCCAAACAAACACTTGTCAAAATGAAAGCATGTTGCGCTCAACAGGTTGCCCCCCGCCCCAATTGGGCTAATCACCCCCAAGGTCCTCATCCTCCTGCCCCTGCTTTAACTGCAGCCACTCCTGCAGTTCCTTTCTCCAAATCTGCCATTGTTCACCCTAACCAGGTGGGCACATTCTCTGGCCAAGGTGACCCAATGGACATAGGCAAAGCCCAAGCAGAAGGCAAGTGTGCCAAATGCTCTGGAGCCTGGCCTTGCACTGCTCATCCTTCTTGTTCCTGCCACATTCGCAAGATCATCATGCATAACCAAGAAATAGAATACATGTCAGGCACCAACTTAGAAGAAAAGTTGGCTAAATTGGGTTTTATCACTGGAGCCACATAGTGAGTCAGTGCCAAGCTCCCAAGGACAAAGTTTCGACATCACATACATATACATTAGATACGACCAATAAATATACATGTTTAAATATTGAAATGTGTGATGACACCGAAACTGTAAACAACTCAAAAATAAAAGTAAGCAAGAGTGTACCGAAGACTATTCTGAAAAGAAAGTCAATGGCTCAGCTGCAGAGTGCTGCTCCACTTCAGAGTGTGTGTAACCCCACTGAGGTGCAGAGCCCTCCTCTGAAGAAGTCTTACCAAATGGCGGTTGATGCTGAGCTCACTGCCACAAGGTTGTCTTGGATGAACACCATAGATCCATGGTCAATAAGATGGATTAAATGCGTGATCAACAATAAAGATGAAAAAAGGTCAATCAAACATCTCCAATCATTCATACATGATAAACGAATTTCAGAAGTAAACAAGGAGTTGGTAGTGCAACTAAAAACACTGAACAATGAAGAAGTGTATTACACTCTCTATGAACTACAACAAAAACCAAGGTTTGTTAGACAGGCAAAACGCTCTGATAACTCCCTTGAACTACAAGCAACCCTCCTTTTACCTGATCAAAGAACCATCCCTATATCTGTGCTCATTGATTCGGGTTGCACAAGTTCTACCATTGACAAGTCCTTTGTAAAATTAAAAGGACTTCAAACACACAAGTTCCCTATCCCCATACCTGTATACAACACTGACAGTACCCAAAATTCCACAGGAAAAGTTGAGGAGTTTGTTATTGTACAACTCAACGTTGGCAACCACAAGGAACAGATATCCCTAGCAGTAACTACACTCTGGACCAATGAAGTCTTCTTAGGCCATGACTGGTTAAAGAAGCACAATCCCTCTATTGACTGGGTTTCAGGAAAGGTGGAATTCTGGTGTGAAAACAATCACACTAGTTCTCCCACCAACCCCTCTGACTTAGTTGACGAATTGGAAGAAGGTGACCAACTCTTCCAACTCGATCAATTTGAACACATTAGAAATGTCTTGACAAACATGGCTGCTGCCACCACACAAAAAAAAGCAAAGAAAACATTTAAAGAAGCAGTACCAGCTGTCTATCATGACTATGAAGATGTGTTCGCCAAGGAAAATTTTGATGAACTGCCACCACATCATCCATGGGATCATGCTATCGAACTAATCCCAGGAGATCATGCAGTGAACTCAAAAATTTACAATCTATCCCCAAGTGAACAAGTTGAACTTGACATGTTTCTCAAAGAAAACCTTTTGTCTGGATGAATTCATCCTTCAAAGTCACCCTTCGCCTCTGCCTTCTTCTTTATCAAGAAAAAAGACAGCTGCCTCTGGCCCATACAAGATTACCGAAAACTTAATAACATCACTATCAAAAATTGGTATCCCCTCCCGCTCATTTCTGAGCTGGTAAACAAATTACGAGGCAGCAAGTACTTCACCAAGTTGGCCATTCATTGGGGTTACAACAATGTCCAAATGAAGGAAGGTGACAAATGGAAAGCTGCATTTCACACAAACCGAGGACTATTCAAGCCCCTCGTCATGTTTTTTGGATTGACCAACTTGCCTGCAACATTCCAAACCATGATGAACATGCTATTCAAAGACTTGATAGATCAAGGAAAGATCATAGTATACATAGACAACATCATGATCTTCTCTAAGGATCACAAAGAACATGTAAAAGTAGTACAACAAGTACTGCAAATCCTAAGAGACAATAAACTGTTTTTGAAACATGAAAAGTGCGAATTCAATGCTTCCGAAACTGAATACCTCAGCCTAATTATTGGCCAAGATGAGGTAAAGATGAACGAAGGAAAGGTATCTGCCATCCGTGACTGGCCTATCTCCACCAGTTGAAAACAATTGCGAGGATTCCTTGGATTCTTCAACTTTTACCAATGATTCATCTGCAACTTTGCTCAAGTTGCCCATCCTTTAAACACCCTTACATCTGACAAAAGAGAGTTCCTATGGACAACGGAGTGCCAGCAAGCATTCGACTCTCTCAAAAACATCCTCACCACTGCTCCTGCTCTTGGGATGCCCTGTGACAACGCCCCATTCAGAATTGAAACTGACACTTCTGGATTCGGCATAGGTGTAGTACTATCCCAAAAACAAGAAGACATATGGAGACCAGTAGCTTTCATTTCAAAATCCCTCAGTGATTCCGAAAGAAATTATCATGCAGGAGATTTGGAAGCTCTTGCCATCATGTTTGCTCTCAAAGAATGGCACCATTACTTACTAGGCACAAAACACAAATTTGAGGTCTTGACAGATCATAAAAACCTTGAATTCTTTAAAAAGCCCCAGGACCTGTCAAGGAGACAGGCTAGATGGTCTTAAGCTGCCCAAGAATACCATTTCAAAATTGTCCATTGCAGCAGCAAGACTAATCTGGCTGATCCTCTGTCCCGGAGGCCAGACCATGAAAATGGGGTAGAATCTGACAACAAAGATTCATACCTCTTTCCACCATCAATTTTCATCGGGGCTGATGCTGAGCTTGCCCCCAAAGAACTGACAAAGGCTGTTGCTGTGCACACCACTGTCACCCAAGCCATTTCAAGCACATTCGACCTGGTCAAGAAATGTCAATACCAATGGGAATGATTTGCACAAGATGGCCTAGCCCAAGGAAAACTCTCCTGGAAAGAACAAAACAGCATACTGTATTGGAAGGATGCATTATATATTCCAAAAAATCCACCACTTTGCAAATGCATCATCCAAGAAAATCATGACCACCCCCTTGCCAGTCACCCAGGAGAAAGAGGAACCATTGACCTTGTCAAAGAAAGGTACAACTGGCCTATGATGAGAAAAGACATCAAAGCCTATGTAGCCGGATGCGACACATGTCAAAAGGCAAAAACCAAAAGGACAAGGCATATGACACCTCTCCACCCCTTTGAGGCCCCCTCCTATCCATGGGAGGATATTTCTATAGATATTATTGGACCTCTCCCAGAATCCAACAGAAAAGACGCTATCTTAACTATTGTAGACAGATTCTCAAAAATGATACATATATTTCCAATTTCCTCTAATATTACCTTCCTTGGTGTAGCTACAATATTCCAAGATTATGTATTTAAACTACATGGTACCCCAAAGCGAGTCATTTCCGATCAAGGAACTCAATTTGTGTCATCCTTCATGAAAGACCTCTACAAAATGCTTCACATCAAGGCAAATCCTTCCACAGCCTACCACCCTCAAACAAATGGCCAAGCTGAATGAATGAATGCGGAGATAGAACAGTATCTATGCATCTATACCAATCACAGGCAGAACGACTGGACCGAATGGCTTTTATTAGCAGAGTTTGCTCATAATCAAAAGACAAACTCATCCACAAGACATTCTCCATTCATTCTTAACTATGGTCACAACCCCAGCATAGGAGTGGATCGTCAAGCCCAGCCACATAATGAAGCTGCAGAGGATTTCGCCACAAGAATGAAGGAAACTTAGACTCAAGCAAAAGAGGCTTTAGAGTTTGCAAGCAAAGACATGAAACGGTTCCATGACTGAAAAGCAAAGGAAAGAAAGGAATATCAACCTGGAGATCTGGTGCTACTTGAAGCCACCAATATCTGGTCCAATAGACCTTTGAAGAAGTTAGACGACAAACAATATGGTCCATTCAGGGTAATAAAAAAGGTTGGACACATGGCATACAAATTGAAGCTAGACAAATCATGGAAAACCATACACCCAGTCTTTAATGAATGCTTGCTCTGGCCCTACAAAAAAGGACAATTCCCTTCTCAAGAACTTCCTCTGCCCCCTCCACCAGACATCATCCAAGATTATGCAGAACAAGAAATAGAGTCTATCTTAGACTCATGAGAGTGAAGAGGAGAGGTGGAATATTTGGTAAATTGGAAGGGTTTTCCCCAGGAAGAACAAGAATGAAAGAAGGTGTCTCAATTACCACATGCACAAGACACCATAAAAGACTTTCACTACAAACACCCACTGGCTGTTTGACCTAAAAATACCATGAAATTACAGTCAAACACAGACCCAATCTGTCAGTTCCCAATATGTTTGCATCAACCACTTCCTTCTCCCACTACAAAAGTCCTCCAATCTCCTGAATTCCTCCAATTCCGAAAGTCCCTACAAAAATTCCCTAAATTATTCTTCGAACTTCCTACTGCTGTGGATGTCAGGCCTTAAAAAGGGGGGACTGAAAAGCTTTTTTCCTTTCTCTTCACCTTATCACAGATTTCTAGACCATGATGTAGTTGGTCTGTGCACATAAGTACAGTAGTATATAAACAATGCTTTCATGTATAGTACCACAGACTTGGAATTTCATTTATTCATTCGAAAGTGTTCTCTTCGAGCATGATTGTGTGAGATTCCTTGTCACTGGTGCTAGTGAGAAACAAGTGAGCATGGTCTCATGTGGTTTGCATGTGAGTGGTTTCATGAGTCCATCCGCGAGCATGTCAGCCGTTGGTACATGCATGATCCCGAAAGTTCCATCTTCAACACGTTTGTGCACAAAATGGAATTGGGTGCTGATGTGGTGACTTCAACCATGAAAGTGGGCTTCCCACACAAGTATGATGGCAGCAGTGTTGTCAGAGAAGAGGTCAGTGGGCAGTGGTTCATCTCCACCATGCATTCCTATGTCCCAGGTGATATAGCATAGCCACAGGCCTTGTTTCGCGCAGTGTGCGAGGGCAACATATTTGGCTTCACATGACGAGGTGGTAACATTGTCTTGTTTTTTGCTGTTCCATGAGATGACTGCATCACCAAGTTGGAAAATGTAGCTGGAGATGGAGTGGTGGTCGTCAGTGTCACATGCGAAACTGGCATCTGTGTGGCCAGTGAGGACATTGGGGTTGTCATTGGAGACCCTGCCAAGTGTGAGTGCAAGGTTGTGCATGCCGCATAGGTATTTGAAAACGCACATGAGTGCTTTCCAGTGGGATGCACCAGGGTTTGCACTGTATTGACTGAGTTGGCTGACAGCAAATGCAAGGTTGGGGCATGAGACAATGGAGAGCCAGGTAATGCCACCAAGGGCATCATGGTATGGGTATTGGGCCATTTCAGCCTTCTCCTCATCTGTTTGTGGGCAGTTGGCTTTTGACAAAGTGGTGCCAGGATTGAGTGGGGAGGAGACAGGGTTACACATGTCCATCCAAATGTGCTTGAGTAGCATTTCTGTGTATTGGGCCTGTGACAGTGTGATTTGGCCGATTTTTTGATTGTCAGTGAGTTTGATGCCCATGAGCCAGTTTGGGTCTTCTTCCTTCATCTCAAAGAGACTGTGAAGGAGTTGATGAGTCTCGGTGAGCATTGTCTTGGAATTTGCAACTGTGAGGGCATTATCAACATGAATTGTGGTGATGGCTGTGCTGTTGCCAGAGTGGCAGATGTAGACAGTGGGGTTGGATGGAAGGTGAGAGAAGCCATGGATACTTCGCTTCTCATGCATGTATTTGTTCCAAAGATGAGAACCCTGCTTGATTCCATATAGGCTGAGGAGTAGGTGTGCAACTTTGTTCATGCCGTTGTTGAACCCTTCAGGTTGGTGCATATAAATTTCATGGTCAATTTTGCTATGTAAAAATGCGCCAGTGACATCATCCTGATCATGGTACCAACTGTGTGCTGCTGCATAATGTAGGATGACATAGAGGGAGTCGAGTCAGACTGTAGGTGAGAACGTGTCACTGAAGTTGAGGCTGGGTACCTGTGAGAATCCTTGGGCAACAAGTTGCACTTTGTATCAAGTGATTTCACCATTGGGGCCATGTTTGATTACATAGGTCCATTAGCAGCCAATAACCTTGCGGTCTTTGGGCTGGTCAATGAGTTCCCAGGTCCCGTGCTTCTGTAGCATGTTGAACTCTTTGTGCATTGCCTTCCACCACTTGTCCAAGTCGGGGCTAGAAATGGCCTGTTGAAAGTTTTGTGACATGTCTTTTCCATGGACTGCAGTGTAGGCAATTTGTGTCATTGATGGTTTGGCTGGCTGGCTGGATGCATTGATGGCATGGTGTTTCCGGGCTTCTCATAGGGCTTTCCAGTTAGCATGTGCTTCAGCTTCTGCTACAGCTTGCTTCTCAGCAGCCTCTTTCTTCCATGATGGCCAGGTAACCCATTCCAATCAGCAGAGTGGTGGCTGCACAATATTTGGTGTGAGTTGGGCTGAGGTGCTCAGGTTGGAATCTGGAGTCACCTCCTTAATCTGAGCAGTAGAAAGAGTGAGCTGGGGCACCCCCTGGCTTGAAATAGGGGATATGGGGGGGAGGGGTTTCATTGTGGTGGTGAATTCATTCGTACACAATGACATTGCATGAAGTGATGAATTTGTGTTTCATGGGAATTCAGATTTTGTAGGCTTTGAAGCCTCATTCAAAGCCACAGAGAACTCTGTCAATGGAGTGTGAATCAAGTTTGTGTCGTGATTTGGGTGGAATGCAGACATGACAGCATGAGCCAAAAATTCGTAAGGTAGTGATGGTTGGTTTGTGGCCGTAAAAGGCCTCATTTGGCATTGAGTGGGTTAGGGCTTTCATGGGGCTGCAGTTCTGTACATGGTTGGCATAGTCATGTGCTTCAGGCCAAAAGCCTTTTGACATTCCAGTGTCCTCTAGCATGGCGAGGGCACTTTCATGGGTTGTTTGATTGAAGCATTTGGCAACACCATTTTGTTGGGGTGTGTGTGGGGCCAATAGTTCATGTACAATGCCTTTGCATTTGAGGTATGACTGTAGCTGGGAACCTAGGAATTCACTGCCTTGGTTGGATTGGATTATTTTGACATGGAATCCTGTATATGTTTCTAGTCACTCAATAAGGACTTTGATGCAGTCAGTAGCCTCATCCTTGTGTCTTAGAAATTCTTTCCACCCTTTTTGACTATAGTCATCAATAACACCAAGTATATATTTGTATCCTAGGGTAAATGAGTCAAATGGACCTTGTAAATCCATGTGTAGGCGCTCGATAGCTTTTATTGCATAATTATTGGAGCTGGTCAGAAATGGGGCTGAGTGGTGTTTGCCCTTGGCACAGCCATTACAGGGGCTAAGCTCCCCTTTTCCATGGAGGTCCATGCCAGTCATGAGATTGTGATGGTCTAGGTAGCAGAGTGATTTGAGGCTAATGTGGCCAAGTTGGGCATGCCAGAGGTCGAGGTTGGATGAGGAGTGAGCAGTAAATGCAATGGCGATGTCAGATGTGGGGGGAACAATGAATCCCTGGATTTTGTAGAAATTTCCTCATAGTCGTCCTTCTAGTGAAATTTCACCATTTGGCCTTTTGATGGTGATGTGGCCACTACATTTGGTGATCTTGCATTCTTCTCAGTCAATTCAGCTCTCTGAAATGAGGTTATCACAGGCATTGGGGCAGTAGCTTACATCTAGAAGCTTGATAACATGGTCCATGCAGCCCTTGACAGAGACCTTGAATAGGACAGTTCCAACTCCAAGAAATTGTAGTTCTGGTCCATTTTTGACTATTCCCTTGATTGACTTGTTGGTGGAGATAAAGGTGGTGAATTGACAGGAACTTCACCACTCGAAGATGGCAAACAACTGAAATTCTAAGACTAGGAAATCTTGACAATGTCCCTGGCCTATATATACTACTACAAAGAACTACCCTAAAGAAAATGTGTAAGTCTAGACTATCTATGTCATAGATTGCGTCATAGGCCTGAATCCTGAGACTATACCTACTATGTCATAAAGAAGCTATCCTTGCTGATAAGACAAGGAGTGGAAATGAAAGAAAGCCTGAGATGAAGTCTGGACTTGCCTAGACTCTTGGCTATAAAACTAAAGAAGTGGCAACTTGGAAGAAGGCAGAAATGAACTAAAAAAGGGTGTGCCTTAAACTAAACTGAGAAACTAAAAATACAACTCTATAGGAGTTATCCAGAAACTATAACATGGACTTCTGGTGATCTAAAAAGGAAATTGAAGATTCACTTTATAGGGGTTTTACGAGAATGGAAACTCTCTGTTTTACTATGTTTTCTGGGTTTTATCTTATCTGATGTTTATCTTCTTTTGATCTTATCTTATCTTGTTTTGTATTTCAATTTTAAAGAGCTATGACTGGGCTCTGATTATAGTGAAAAGTGAAAAAATGCAAGTAAAAGGCTAAGCTGGATGGCAAAAACCTTTCATCATCCCCTTTTCACAGTTGAAGCTCCGGATTCGACTGAACTGCTTGCTGCCACAAACGTTCAACTTGTGAACTTGCCGATTGACGAGGGATTACTATACTTGTGGGGAATTTTTGAATTTGACAAACTTTTTAAGCATCTTCTTGAATTTTATGAAGTCTTTCTTGTCAAAGACTACTGTATCCATAGAAACTGTAACATTTGGAAACTTCACAGTGGGCTTATCCTTAGAAACAGATGGTTTTTCAGATAAAATGGCCTTTTCTTGAGATAACCTAACTGCTAGAGTAGAAGTGGAGGTGTTTATGCCTATCTTGACTTTTTGGGGTAAAGGGATGCTAATCTTGTCTCTTGGTTCTAATGTGTACCTGTAGCTTGCTAAGGCTTTAGTTATACAGGAGTTGCATAGGAACTTCTTTTCTGAAAGATAAAAGAAAGCATAGCATGAAAGTTTGTTCTTGCAGTGTTGACAAACTGCTGGACCTTTTGCATATGTCCTGAACTTTCCTTTGCCTATCAGTTGCGTTACTTGAGAACTAGAGGTTGGTGACTTAGTCTTGTTAGAAGAGGGGGGTTGCACAGATTGCATAGTTGGCGCTACTTCCTTGGTCGGGAGAGTTGAAGAGACTGCTGAACCAACTTGATTCTCTGCCTTTCATTTCTTGAAGGCTTTGTGAGAACTTGCATTTTGAGGAGACTGCTTACTCCTACGACTAGATTGTTTTCCATTTGAACTCCCATTTGAAGTACTAGCTTTGTTAGTCATCTTGTTAGTTGGGGGGCTCTGCTCCACATCCTCAGGGGAATCCCAACTATCGTGTGCCTTTGTTTCTGCAGGGCCTACTGCCTTGTCCTTCGGCTATGTTGATCCTTTGGATTCTGGCTTACACTTCAGAATGGTCCTTGCTGTGGGGATCGAAGAGATTGCCAGGCCAGCTTGTACAAGGGGCTTGACTCTTTGTTTCTGGCTACTCTCAGGAGTCTGACTGAACTTGGAAAACTTTGATAATGCAGGTACTACTGTGGTGGATTCCTTTCAAACTGTTCCTTTGTGATCTGCTATTGCACTTGGGGGCAACTGTACCGGGGCCAAGGATACCATGGGAGGAAGGTCAAAGTGTACTGATGTACTCAGAATTGGGACGGCTTTTTCTTCTTGGACTGAAAGCTTAACCAGGGGGCATATCGGGCTATTGTGTTTTTCAATAAACTTGATAGAAGTTTCTGCTAGAGAGATATCTATTTCCATAGTGTCATTAACTGGGGGACTTTGACTTGCAAACATTTCATCTTGCATCTCGATATTGGTTGATTGGTCAATAAAGGGAGACTGAATATCAGATTTTGCATGAAACAAAGCTTTTGAGATCGAAGAGATCCTTACTAATGGAGTGCTTGTCTTGGTACTACTAGAGTTGTCAGAGTCTATGTCATAACTATCTAGGCTGGAGAGTAGAAGGGAATGCAGTTTATTCTCTTGCTTAGGAGTAAGATGAGCTTGATGAGAGCCCATCAAAAAGGAGGAAGGCGGGGGCACTTTCTTCCTTGACAAAGCTGCTGCTGGAATGGCTGCAAACTTCAAAGAAGTCTTCAAGGTCTTGTTATTGACCAACTTTGGGGGAATACTCGGTTTAACCTCTTGAGCTGGAGGGGAGGCCACCATAGAAGATACAATGACCACTTGGCCCTTTGAACTAGGAGGGGGCAACACCTCAGGAGAAGACGGCAAGGGAATGCACGTCAGGGAAAGTGGAACCTTATTCAGTTTATCCTCATGAACTGGAGGCTGAGCAGCACTCTATTGCACACTCAAAGAATGCTCTTTGATCAGGAGCCTGACTGGAGGAAGGTGGACGAGAGCTTTTGCAAGCTCTTGAGGAGCTATCAGATGCTTGCTCATTGTGTCGAACTCCAATAATGAATTGACAATGTAGTCTTCTGGCAAAGCTGGGAGAGAGTTGTTGAAGAACTTGCTACCTAACTCTGTGGTGAAAAGATACCATTGATTGTATTCCTTGAGGAATCTGGTCTTTGGCAACTGAGGTGGAGATGGCGAAGTACTGCACATACTTGCTTGAGGAACTATAGGAACCTGAGACAATGCTACTGGTGTGTTTCTGACAAGAGTTGCCATGATGGGCACAACCTCAGACTTGCTCTGGCAGGGGTGACAAGGACCATGAGCGTGTCTTGGTTTTTGATAACCCAGAGCCTTAATTGGGAGAGGGTGGTTGGACGGAATAACTTTCCCTTGAACGACTATGACCTTGGGTCATTCTGGAATCAGGGTGGATGTGACGCTAGCAAATGATGCAGTTGGAGAGACAGATCTGCTTAGAGCAGGCCAAGCTTGTAGAAGCAGAGACACTGATGAAGGCATTGAAGATGCATGGGAGCGGGAGCTGTACATCGAACTGGAGGGTGACAAGGCCTCTGGGGATACCTTGGGGAAAAAGGACTCAGCTTTCACTTTGCCCTTGAAATCTACTGTGGGAGCAGCAGACGGGGAGTTTACTGTCTTCTTGGACACAGGATTTTCTTTACGAGAGTTCTCAAACTCACAGTCCTTGCCTTTGGTAACCCAAGGTCTACTAGGGGGACTCAACGAGCGATTGCTTCTTGAAGCGAGAAGCCTAGACTGTGACAGGGCATCAGAAAGCTTTTCTTGGTGTACATTGCAGTGGAAAACCTCACAGACCATGGCAGCGGTCGGCAAGTCCTCAGCGTCTTCAAATACACATTGGTGCAACCAGTAAAGGTCTGCACAAGCTTTCTTGGAGGAGGCGGATATCTTCTCATCACATATGGGGCATATACAAGAGGATGGAATGGGTTTGGTCGACATTTTTATTGTATGGGGGGAATGTAAAAAGGACTATGTTACTAAGCTAATTCTCGGTTTTATCTGGGGGTCTAAGTACAGAGATGCTATGACCAAATTATCCTAATCTTCTTCAACCTCTTGTTCATCTTGGTGACCGCTAGGAGGTCTAAATCTAAAGATGAACCCTTGATGAGAAGGAGCGGGAAACTCCTAGGTAGAAATCGATGGAATGATGGTTGCTAATGCAATCTGGCTGCATGAAGCCTACACTCTTTACTTGCAGAGTGTACACCGAGTCAACGATATCAGGGATGTAAGCCACAGGTCGTTGAAACCTTGCCCTAGTGCTCTATGGGTTTCAGCAACTTTATCCTTATTTGTGATGCCAGATGAGTGTATAACTAGGGTTTCACGAGTCCTATACTCAAGTCATAACACAGACTAGCAGCACAGTTGGCAGAAGTAACTAAGCACAGGTATTGCCAATAAAGGCAAAGGTCATCAATGGGTCTCAATGATCTATCAGTGTTGGCTTCAAACTATGAACCTCTATTTGGCACCTACTGAAAACCTGACCAGGTGAACCGTCAAATGACCAGGCCGGCAGCTAAATCATTCGGCAGAGGAACAGGGAGGATGAGCTCAATTGTTCACCAAGGATGAAGAGGGCAATCTCTCAGAGCCTGCATGACTTCTCTCCCAAAGGTATAGGAAGCCGGTGTGCAAACTGGGATTCTCCTTTGCTCTGGAGTCTGAGCTTGCCAATTAAGGCCCTTGATGTGCGAATGTTTGACAGTGACTGAGTCAGCTGAATTGCAAGGTGGAAGGGAGAAGAAAGGGCTTTGCAGTGGAAGAGCCCTGTGAACTCAATAGAATGCTCTGGTCGAGCAGTGGAGGAGATGGAGAAGTCAGGGGTGCAAGGTAAATACCCAGGACTAGGGGGCAGTTTTAGAATTATGACAGGAACTTCATCACTCAAAGATGGCAAACAACTGAAATTCTAAGACTAGGAAATCTTGACAATGTCCCTGGCCTATATATACTACTACAAAGAACTACCCTAAAGAAAATGTGTAAGTCTAGACTATCTACATCATAGATTGCATCATAGGCCTGAATCCTGAGGCTATACCTACTACATCATAAAGAAGCTATCCTTGCTGATAAGACAAGGAGTGAAAATGAAAGAAAGCCTGAGATGAAGTCTGGACTTGCCTAGACTCTTGGCTATAAAACTAAAGAAGCAGCAACTTGGAAGAAGGCAGAAATGAACTAAAAAAGGGTGTGCCTTAAACTAA
>JBBPJY010000384.1:0-20280 GCA_038088975.1 Xerocomus cyaneibrunnescens
CACCTCACCATCCCTGTCCCCATTCATCCCCATGTCCACCATCACAGCATTGTGACACTGGCCATGTCCTCATTGTTGTCATCTTTGTTGAAATACTAGGAATGCTCATCTAACACTTACTTGGTAGAGGTGTTGTAGAGTTGCTAAACCACACGTATGATTGTTGTAAGAACAAGAGTGTTATTCAAACTCAGCACTTGAGTTTGTTTATATATAATACATCATGTGACTGTAGTCACATGTCTGTAAACTATACTACATATTAATATGTGAAATGCAGCTACACTAGTGCACATTCAACACTCCCCCATGTTTTGTACATGGTGTGGGATAAACATAGATGAAATAAAAAAGAATGTCACTTACGAGGATGGACGGTCATAGAAGACTAAGCCAAGTTGCAATCAGAACTTCTCAAACTTGACATGGCCTAAATTCTTTGTAAGAATATCAGCCAGATTCTCAGATCCTTTGACATAGAACACCTCAACCAGTTTTTTCTTGACAAATTCTCAGAGAGAGTGCCATTTAATGTCAATGTGTTTTGACCACACTTCCATCACAGAATTAGATGCCATAAATATGGATCCCTGGTTATCTCCACATAGTGGGATAGGGTTCAAGTCATAGCCAAGCTCCTTAAATAAGGAGGAGAGCCATACCAACTGTCAGCTACAATCAGAGAGAGAGATGTACTCAGCTTCTGTTGAGGAGTGAGCCACTTGATCTTGTTGGCAGGTCTTCCAGCAGAATGAAGCATTCACTAGCTTCACGACCCAGCCACTCTGAGAGCATCTAGTATTGGGATCCAATCCCCAATCTGAGTCTGTATGGGCAATAAGGCCTGACCCTGAGGCTCCATTGTAGACAAGGGAATAATTCCGTGTTCCGTTTAGGTACTTGCAGATATATAGAGCCTTGTCAAGGTGCTCTCTAAATGGGTTGGCACTTTGCCTTGCCATAGCTGTAATGGCGTAGGCAATGTCTGGACGTGTACCTAAGATTAGGTACAAAAGGGAACTGATCACCATTTGATAATGGGATTGCAGTTCAGGGTCAACCTGATCTGTGTTTGAGAGAGGGTAGTATCCCTCGGGCAGTGGTGTGGGGGCAGCCTTGGCATTGATCATTCCACAGTGCTCTACGACTTTAAGGAGGTAATCGCTCTAATCAATCATGATCGAGCGTCCTTGCTGTCAGATGTGCATATGTAGGAATTTCTTTGCTGGGCCTAAATTCCTGCATTTCCACTTTTTCATGAAGAGCCCTTTTATCTCATCAACGATGGACTTGTTGGGACCACAGAACATGGCATTGTCAACGTAGACAATAGCAACAACCATAGAGGTGTGCTTCTTCTGGTAAAGGAAGAGTCCAGCATCTGACTTCAGACATTCAAAGCCAAGTTCTTTCATGAACTCGTTAAGAGTCTCCCACCAGGCCAGTCTGGCTTGTTTAAGGCCATACAGGGCATGCTTTAAGCAGAGGACTTTAGCCTCTTGTTCTGGGACTAAGAAACCTTGGGGTTGTCTTATATAGATCTCAGCATCCAGCTTTCCATAAAAGTAAGCGGATCGAACATCAAGTGCCTCAATGTGTCAATTCTCCAAGGCGGCGAGCACAAGCATCAGCTGCACAGTCTCAAACCTGACAACAGGTGAGAATATTTGGTCAAAATCTATTCCCTCAACCTGGGAGAAGCCTTTTGCAACTAGACATGCATGTTTATGACCATCTGGTTTAACGTCAAATACCCAGCGGTTATCTATAACCTTCCGCCCTTTGGGCGGGTCTACAAGTTCGTAAACTTTCTGTTCACAAAGCATATCAAGCTCGTGTTGACATGCAGCTTTCCATTCCTCCTGTGCTGCAGCAGGTAGCTTGGAGATGTCCTTATATGTCCACTCTCTTACTGGCTTTGACTCTGCAGAAGTCATGCCATAGTGTAACACCTTGGACATCAGGTGCATCATCAAATCAGCTCCCCCTTCATGGCAGAGCTGGTCAACATCTGCCTCAGAATCGGCAGGAGACGAAGGTTGTGGGGCAATTGGTGCATCAGGTGTGTTGGGAAGATTGCCCAGCATCTGATGCTCAGGCTCAACAGGATGCGACAAGGGTCCTGCTTCACCAATGATGTCATGCCACTGAGATGGGCAATTGGCATCCCATTCCTGCCCTACAGGGTGTTGGTCATCACCATACACATTGTCGGGCTGTATAGGCACACGACGTTGCCTTTGAGAGCACCTGGGAGTGGGTGGAACAGCAAAAGGGCCAATGGGTGGATGCCTTGGAGGTGTCACTGGTGGTTGAGGCGGTGGAAGGACAGGAGCAGGAGGATTAGGGGCTTGTGAGGAAGGTAGACTGGGGAGGTTGTCCAGAGGTGAAATAGGTGGAAAGTCCATATTGGAGGCCTTATTCGTCTTCTCCAGTAGTGCTAGCTGGTCTTTTTGTGCAATAGGGAGTTTCTGTCCAGCAGAACATTTTGGGAATCAATGTTCCTCAAAAATGGCGTGTGTGGAAGTAAAGACAGTGTTGGTTGAACACATAAAAATGTAATTTACGTCCATGCCTGGTGCAACCCCTATGTGGATCATCAGCTCAGCCTTAGGGGTGAGCTTATTGTCATGAGTCTCTGGTGGGACGTGCACATAGGCAGCACAGCCCCAGACTTGGAGATAGCTTACATCCGGCATGTGGCCATGTAGCATCTCAAATGGTGTCTTGCCATTGAGTTGAGCCATTGGTGTACAATTGTACACATGGGTTGCATGGGCAAAGGAAAATTCCCACCAACTGTCAGGAGCACAGGCATCATGCTGCGTCAATTCTGACTTGTCTGAAAGTGTTCTCATTAGCCTTTTGGCTCTTCCATTCTACATAGGAGTATGGGGTGCAGATTGATAAATCGCAATCCCCTGCTCCTTGAGCATTGTGTCGAATGCTTGGGATTTATATTCTCCCCCAGCATCAGACATCCATCCTTGTACTTTTGCCTTGAATTGCATTGAGATGAGCTTTAAGAAGTGCTGAGTTGCAGTCAAGGCATCATTCTTTTGTTTGATAGCTACAGTCCATGCAAATGACGAGTAGTCATCGAGGAAAGTAATGATATACCGATAGTGTCTATAAGACTCTTTCGGGAAGGATTTCAGATCCAAGTGGATCAGCTTGAATGCACATTTAGCACGATGCTCAGTAGGAGGGAAACTCCAGTTAGGCATCTTGCCTTTGATACAACCAGGGCATACTAATTCTTTGGATGGGACCAAAATGTCAGGAAAGCCTTTCGTGTGCTTCTTAGCCTGACAGAGCACATCTTTAAAGGGATGGCCGAACCTCTTATATATAATGTCGAAAGAAATAAAACGTGTAATGGTACTTTTATGATCATGGAGGGGGAGGCCTTGGAGTGTATATAGTGTATGAGAGATGTGTCCAGCCTTAAAGGGAGCGAGCAATCTCCCATCTCCAAACAGCATATTAAGCTTGGAGCCTGTACCTTCAACACGAGCACCATTTTGAAGCAACTTGCCCATTGAGACAAGGTGCACACTAGAGTTAGGAATGTACCCAACATCATTTAATGACAGGATTCTTAATTCCTGGTTCTCATCCTCCCAGTGCACTAGAACTCATCCAAGTGCTTCTATGTATATAACATGCACAGCGGTGGAAATGGGTATCCGTGCATCACCTTTCAGCTGCATGTATTCAACAAAATCCTCCAAAAATGGAGTGTAGTGCATGGAAGCACCAGAGTCTAAGATCCAAATGTTGTTGGACTTAGAATGTCCACATTTACATGGACCTTTGCCTTGCTTATGTTGTCAGCAGACCTTTCGGCCTTGTTTTCCAACTGCCTTACATGCACACTCAACAGGTAGGGAAGCACAAGATATATTATGTGCTACTACAGGAAGTGCAGTAACTACATCTATGTTACTACATGAGGGCGGCACATCACAAACTAGAAGTTCAAGTGAAACATCATCAGCCTTGGACCACATAGGTGCAGGGGAAAATACATACGACATTGTAAAATCTTGTTCAGGTATTATTGGCCCAAATTTCCCCAAGCCAGCTGCATTGGCCAGCTCTGCATCTACATCACTGCCATAGATATTGTCGATATCATCGACATCCCATGAGGCAGCGGGAGGGGCGGAGATCTCCTTCTTCTTGGAGCGCCACATGCACTTGCACTTTCACAAGGGCTGTTCTTCCTCGTCTGAGTCCGGTTCTTGTGCCATGAAGTCCATGAGTGCAGTGGTAGTCATTATCTCCTTGAGCTGGGACTTCCAGCGAGGAGAGGCGGAGGGAAGGACAAGAGGTTCGACCATTTGGGTCAAGAACATGCCAGTGGTAACGGCAGCATCAATGGTGCGGATTTGCTCTGTCAAGGCTTGGATGCCAAGTCATTCGGCGAGGGTGAATACTTGTTGGATCCAAAGATCTGCAGGAGGGCTGTAGGAACCCTGGTAAGATTGCGCACTTTGGTGCATGGCAAGGCAGGGGTCTAGGAATGTGGAGGGACCTGAGGTATGAACGACAGAGGGGGCGATGGCAATGGAAGCGACCTCCACTGCTGCATTGGCTTGGGCTTTACCCTTGCCCTTTCTGTGGCATGACTTCTTCTTTGGCTTCTCATCCTTTTTATCAGACATTAAGGCTGCAGGTTTCTGCTGCTGCTGCTGGAAGGTGGGCTCAGTGCCCTTCGCCTTCATGGTGGAGATCTTGTTGGCCTGGTGGCCATTTCCTTTGCCCTTTGTCAGGGCACATTGCTTGAAGGCAAGGATGACTGCCTCATGGATTTCCATGGGAGTTGGGGTCTTTGAGTGTTGAATGTGCACTAGTATAGCTGCACTTCACATATTAATATGTAGTATACTTAGGAACACGTGACTATGGTCACATGATGTACCTTATATAAACAAACTCAAGTGTTGAGTTTGAATAACTACTCTTGTTCTTACAACAATCATACATGCAGTTTAGCAACTCTACAACACCTCTACCAAGTAAGTGTTAGATGAGCATTCCTCCCTTTTCAACAGGTTATGAGCCCCAATGACACACGCTGGAGAATGCAGCAGCCACACTGTGCAAAAATGCACACACGCCAATGCTGTTCCTAGCTGTTGCATCATCGAGAGTAGCGATTGCCAGATGCCTTAGCGGACGGTGTGCAGAAATGCACCTGAAAGCTGATCACACAGAAGGCATCACTGCTTTACCTTGCACTATGCTGGTACCAGATCGTTGCTGTCACTTCTAGCACACAACTTGATCAGCACCAAGAGTAGGGTGAACCTATGCCGGTTTGATTCACCATTGCTCGTACACCATACTGACACAATGAGCAGATCATCAACATGTCTTCTTCCATCGCTCAGAAGTCTGTCACCATCCCTGTCTTCAACGGCTCCAACTGGCACTCTTGGTGGCCAGTCATGGATGCCTACTTGAAGTTCACAGGATTGTACTGGGTGGTCTCTGTCCCCACCCCCGATGCTCTCACCTCGGAGTTGAAGGTCGACGACCGAAACTTCTACATGGCATGGCACCACGCCAACAACACCATCATAGGGACTATCCGTCTCTACATGATGGATGGTCTCCATCAGAAGTTCAACAACAACGACGCCGACGACCTCCTCAGCAAGCTCAAGGCGGAGTTCGATAAGGCCTCCATCGGCTCAGCGTACTCCCTCTTCAGGGAGCTTTTAGATTGCACCATCCCCAGCTCATCTCACCCCGGTCCTGGTCTTTTAAAGATCGAGACCCTCTTCGTCCACCTCTCCGAAGTGGACTACTCTCTTAGCATGAAAGTGCAGGCCATGCTTATGCTGGCCAAACTCCCATCTCAGTATAAGATGACCATGCAGCTCCTCTCGTCCCTCAAGGACAAGGAGGGGAAATTGAAGACCCCGACCCCTCAGGAAATCCATGAGGTGGTCATCCTCGCCTGGGAGCAGCGCGCCCTGACAAAGGGCAAAGAAAACGGCCACCAGGCCAACAAAATCTCCGCTGTGAAGGCGAAGGGCACCGAGCCCACTTTCCAGCAACAGCAGCAGAAACCTGTGGCTTCAACATCCAATAAAAAAGACAAGAAGCCAAAGAAGAAGTCATGCCACGGAAAGGGCAAAGGTAAGGCCCAAGCCAATGCCGCTATGGAGATCGCCTCCATTGCCATCACCCCCCCCCGTCGTTGTCCATACCTTGGGTCCATCCTCATTTCCAGATCCCCACCTCTCTGTGCACCAAAGTGCACAATCTTACCAGGGTTCCTATGGCCCGCCCACGGATCTTCGGATCCAACAAGCTTTTACCCTCACCAAACGACTTGGCATCCAGGCCTCAATGGAGCGCATCCACACCATTGACGCCACTGTCACTGCCAGCATCTTCTCGACCCAAACAGTCGAACCCCTTGTCCTCCCCTCCGCCTCTCCTCACTGGAAATCCCAGCTTGAGGAGATAACGACCACTACTGCGCTCATGGACTGCATGGCGCAGGAGCCAGACTTGGACGAAGAAGGGCAGCCATCATGGAAATGCAAGTGCATGCAGCGCTCCAAGAAGAAGGAGATCTCCGCTCCGCCCGCCACCTCCTGGGACGTCGATGACATCATCAACATCTATGGCAGCGACGTGGACGCGGAGGTGGCCAATGCAGCCAGCTTGGGGGAGTTCAGGCCCATCATACCCAACCAAGATTTTACAATGTCATACGTATTTCCTTCTGCACCTACATGGTCCGAGGCTGATGACACTTCACTTAAACTTCTAGTTCATGATACGCTGCCCTCGCGCAGTAATGTAGATGTAATTACTGCACTTCCTGTAATAGCACATAATATATCTTGTGCTTCTTTACCAGTTGAGTGTGCTTGTAAGGCAGTAGGGAAACAAGGCTGCAAGGCTCACCAACAGCATAAGCAAGGCAAAGGTCCATGTCAATGTGGACATTCTAAGTCCAATAACATTTGAATCTTAGACTCCGGTGCTTTCATGCACTACACTCTGTACCTGGAGGACTTTGTCAAATACACAGCATTGAAAGGTGATGCATGGATTCCCGTTTCCACTGCCACCCATGTTATATACGTAGAAGCACTTGGACGAGTTCTAGTGCGCTGGCAGGACAAGAACCAGGGATTAAGAATCCTGTCATTAAATGACGTTGGGTACATCCCTAACTCCAGCATGTGCCTTGTCTCAATGGGCAAGTTGCTTCAGAACGGTGCTCGTGTTGAAGGTACAGGCTCCAAGCTTAATATGCTGTTTGGAGATGGAAGATTGCTCACCCCCTTTGAGGCTGGATGCATCTCCCATATGTTATACACACTCCAAGGCCTTCCCCTCCACGACCATAATAGCACCATCACACGTTTTATTTCATTCGACATCGTACATAAGAGGTTCAGCCATCCCTCTAAAGATGTGCTCCATCAGGCTAAGAAGCACACGAAAGGCTTCCCTGACATCTTGGTCCCATCTGAAGAACCAGTATGCCCTGGTTGCATCAAAGGCAAGATGCCTAACAGGAGTTTCCCTCCTACTGAGCGTCACGCTAAACATGCATTCAAGCTGATCCACTCGGATCTGAAGTCCTTTCCGAAGGAGTCTTACAGACACTATCGGTATATCATCACCTTCCTCGATGACTACTCATCATTCGCGTGGACTGTAGCTATGAAACAAAAGAATGATGCCTTGGTAGCAACTTGGCACTTCTTAAAGCTTGTCTCAACGCAATTCAAGGCAAAGGTGCAAGGATGGATGTCCGATGCTGGGGGAGAATATAAATCCCAAGCATTCGACACAATGCTCAAGGAGCAGGGGATTGCGATATACCAATCCACACCCCATACCCCTATGCAGAACAGAAGAGCCAAAAGGCTAATGAGAACCCTCTCAGACAAGTCAGAGTTGATGCGGCATGATGCCTGCGCCCCTGACAGTTGGTGGGAATTTTCCTTTGCCCATGCAACCCATGTGTACAACCATACACCAATGGCTCGACTCAATGGCAAGACGCCATTTGAAATGCTACACAGCCGCATGCCGGATGTTAGCTATCTCCGAGTTTGGGGCTGTGCTGCCTATGTGCACATCCCACCTGAAACTTGTGACAATAAGCTCGCCCCTAAAGCTGAGCTGATGATCCACATAGGGGTTGCACCCAGCATGGACGTAAATTACATTTTTATGCATTCAACCAATACCATCTTTACTTTCACACATGCCATTTTCGAGGAACATCGATTCCTGAAATGTTCTGCTGGCCAGAAACTCCCCATTGCACAAAAAGACCAGCTAGCACCACCAGAGAAGACAGATAAGGTCTCCAATACAGACTTTCCACCTCTTCCGCCTCTGGACGACCTCCCCAGTCTACCTTCCTCACAAGCCCCTATTCCTCCTGTCCCTGTCCTCCCACCACCTCAACCACCTGTGATACCCCCTAGGCATCCACCGATTGGACCACCCGCTGTTCCTCCACCTCCAAGACGCTCCCAAAGACAACATCATGTGCCACACCAGCCTAATAATGTCTACAGCGATAAGCATCCAGTGGAGCAAGAACGCAAGGCAAACCATCCATCCAGGTGGTGCAACATCGTTGGTAAACCAGGACCCTCGTCACGTCCTGTAGAGCCTGCACATCAGATGCCAGGCAATCTTCCCGACACACCCGGTGCACCAATCGCCCCACAACCTTCGTCTCCTGCCAATTCCGAGGCAGATGTTGACCAGCTCTGCCGTGAAGGGGGAGCTGAATTGATGATGCACCTGATGTCCAAGGCGTTACACTATGGCATGACTTCTGCAGAGTCTAAGCCAGTAAGGGAATGGACATATAAGGACATTTCTAAGCTACCTGCTGCAGCTCAGGAGGAATGGAAAGCCACATGTCAACGCAAGCTTGATATGCTTCATGAACGGAAAGTTTACGAACTTGTAGACCTGCCCAAAGGGCGGAAGGTTATAGATAACCACTGGGTATTTGACGTAAAACCAGATGGTCGTAAACGTGCATGTCTAGTTGCGAAAGGTTTCTTCCAGGTCAAGGGAGTAGATTTTGACCAAATATTCTCACTTGTTGTCAGGTTTGAGACCGTGTGGCTGATGCTTGCGCTCACCGCCTTAGAGAATTGGCACATTGAGGCACTCGATGTTCGGTCTGCTTACCTTTACGGAAAGCTGGACGCCGAGATCTTCATGAGACAACCCCAAGGTTTCTCAGCTCCAGGGCAAGAGGGCAAAGTTCTCTGCTTAAAGCATGCCCTGTATGGCCTTAAACAAGCCAGGCTGGCCTGGTGGAAGACTCTTAATGAGTCCATGAATGAACTTGGCTTTGAACGTCTGAAGTCAGATGCTGAACTCTTCCTTTATCGGAAGAAGCACACCTCCATGGTTGTTGCTGTCATCTACGTCGACGATGCCATGTTCTGTGGTCCCGACAAATCCGTTGTCGATGAGATCAAAGGGCTATTTATGAAAAAGTGGGAATGCAGGGACTTAGGCCCAGCAAAGGAATTCCTACACATGCACATCCGACAGCAAGGATGCTCGATCTTAATTGATCAGAGCGACTACCTCCTTAAAGTCGTTGAGCGCTGTGGAATGATCAATGCCAAGGCTGCCCCCATACCACTGCCCGAGGGATATTACCCTCTCTCTAACACGGATCAGGTTGACCCTGAACTGCGATCCCATTACCAGATGGTGATCGGTTCCCTCCTGTACCTAACTCTAGGTACATGTCCAGACATTGCCTATACTGTCACAGCAATGGCAAGGCAAAGCACCAACCCATCCAAAGAGCACCTCGACAAGGCTCTATACATCTGCAAGTACTTAAATGGAATGCAGAATTATTCCCTTGTCTACGATGGAGCCTCGGGTGCCAGCCTCATTGCCCATACAGACTCAGATTGGGGATCAGATCCCAACACTAGACACTCTCAGAGTGGCTGGGTTGTCAAACTAGCGAATGCTTCATTCTGCTGGAAGACCCACCAACAAGATCGAGTAGCTCACTCCTCTATGGAAGCTGAGTATATCTCTCTTTCTGATTGTAGCCATCAGTTGGTATGGCTCTCCTCCTTATTTAAGGAACTTGGCTACGACTTAAACCCTATCCCACTATGTGGTGATAATCAAGGATCCATTTTTATGGCATCTAATCCGGTGACAGAAGTGTGATCAAAACATATCAACATTAAATGGCACTCTCTCCGAAAATTTGTCAAGGAGAAATTGGTTGAGGTGTTTTTCATCGAAGGATCTGAGAATCTGGCTGACATTCTTACAAAGAATCTAGGCCATGTCAAGTTTGAGAAGTTCAGATCGCAATTGGGCTTAATCTTCTATGACTGTCCGCTATCCTCGTAAGTGACATTCTCTTATTTCATCTATGTTTATCCCACACCATGTACAAAACATGGGGGAGTGTTGAATGTGCACTAGTATAGCTGCACTTCACATATTAATACGTAGTATACTTAGGAACACGTGACTATGGTCACATGATGTACCTTATATAAACGAACTCAAGTGCTGAGTTTGAATAACTACTCTTGTTCTTACAACAATCATACATGTGGTTTAGCAACTCTACAACACCTCTACCAAGTAAGTGTTAGATGAGCATTCCTCCCTTTTCAACATTGAGTGCCCCTTTTTGTCCTTGAGGAACAAGAGGAGCTGCACTGTCATCTCATACTGAGACAGGAGTTTGGCCAGCATAAGCATGGCCTGCACTTTCATGCTGAGGGAATTGTCCGCCTCGGAGAGGTGAACAAAGAGGGTCTCGATCTTGAGGAGAGCAGAACCGGGGTGAGACGAGCCAGGGATGTTGCAGTCTAAGAGCTCCCTAAATAGGGAGTACACTGAGCCGATGGAGGCCTTGTCGAACTTTGCCTTAAGCTTTCCAAGGAGGTCTTTGGCATCATCTTCATCAAACTTCTGGCAAAGACCATCTGTCATGTAGAGACAGATAGTCCCTATGATGGTGTTGTTGGCATGATGCCATGCCATGTAGAAGTTGCAGTTGTCAATGGACGACTCTGTGGAGAGGGCTTCAGGGGAGTGGACGGAGACCACCCAGTATGATCTGGTGGACTTCAAGTAGGCATCCATGACTGGCCACCAAGAGTGCCAGTTGGAGCCATTGAAGACAGGGATGGAGACAGACTTGTGAGCAATGGAGGAAGACATTGTAGTGATCTGCTCATTGCATCAGTGAAGTTACGAGCAATGGCAAATCAAACTGGCATAGGTTCACCCTACTCCTGGTTCTGATCAAGCTGCATGCTTTAGAAGCAACAGCAGCGATCTGGTACCAGCATAGTGCAAGGTAAAGTGGCAACACCTTCTGTGCAATCAGCTTTCAGGTGCATTTCTGCACACCATCCACTAAGGCATCTGGCAGTCACTACTCTCAATGATGCAACTGCTAGGAACAGCATTGGTGTGCATGCATTTTTGCACAGTGTGACCGCTGTGTTCACCAGCATGTGTCATCAGGGCTCATAACCTGTTGAAATACTAGGAATGCTCATCTAACACTTACTTGGTAGAGGTGTTGTAGAGTTGCTAAACTGCACGTATGATTGTTGTAAGAACAAGAGTGTTATTCAAACTCAGCACTTGAGTTTGTTTATATATGATACATCATGTGACCATAGTCACGTGTCTGTAAACTATACTACATATTAATATGTGAAGTGCAGCTACACTAGTGCACATTCAACAATCTTCACCATCATAGCATTGTGGCACTCACCACAACCTCATCCTCATCCTTGCTATCACAATGTCATGGCATTGGTGTCATCATCATCTTCACCATTGTGACATTGTGACATTGGCCACATTCCCACTGTCATTGCTGTCATCTTCATCATCACAGTGTCATGGCACTGGGAATGTCCCCATTGTCATGTTGTTGTTGTTTTCATCATTGCAGCATTGTGGTACTAGTGATGTCCCCATTGTCTTTGTCATCACATTGCTGTCATGACATCATGTTGTGGTGTGATGAGTGCACAGTGAGCCAGTCAAAAAGTCAGTTGCAGGCCAATAAATTTTCCATGCTCACAAATCAGATCATGGTGATTAGAACCATACTCATCTTGAACTCTAACCACTACCATTGCCCATGTCCTCCAGTAGCAGTAAGTGCTCCACTTCTCCCACATCTCATGATGACAGACCATCAAAATATACCAAGGACAATACATCAGCTAAATCAAACAGAGGTAAAAAAACACAACAGAAAGTAAGTTTATCAGGTACTATGAGTCACAATACTCCCAGACTGACTGCTAACAGGCATGACACTAATGAGGATAGGTCAGACAATTCAGAGCACCAGTCCAACTTGGTAGCACAAAATTTCCAGCAAAATTCTCATCAATGACATCTCACATTTGACAAGCCTTAGGACTGCCCCAAAAGAGGTGCATATATGTATGTGCATATACTAATGCCCAGTCACCAGATAACATGTTTTTAGATAAATGGAGCCTTAGATGTTTTGTTTGCTCTCATCAATTCTGTGCATCTTCAGTTAGATTCATTATTGCTGCTCACTGCTTGTTTTGTACACAGGTGTACTTAATAGTTCATTTGTGGGTTTTCAGCATAGTACTTGTAGACACTATTGCTATTATACTATCTTGTCATCTGACTGCTTTGTACACACAGATTAGAATGTAATATTAGAAGATTGATTGATCTGTATTTTCATGCTGTCCAATGATCCCTGAATATAAGCTATTGTCATGAGCTATCAGAATTACAGTGCTTGTTTGATTCGTCTGGTTCCGGACAGGAAAGGGAGAATGTAAAGTAATATCGACAAAACCTGACGAGCAATACTGGCCCTGGGCATGTTATATTATATATGAATAGATTCTCATAGATTCTCAGTTTTTGTGATGGATTCACCTGCCATTCGGCACAAAGTTCGAACTGGGACTCAGTTAAGGGCGGGCTATTCGATTCGGTGACTAATGCTAATACTATCGTAGTGTCCATCCCCTGTCGGGATTATGTATCACTAGTGGTCCATGATCCTACTGTAATGACACTGTCCAGAGACACTATGCTGCTCATCGCAGGGTGAAAACTGAGGAAAGAAAGAAAACAGAAAGTTCCTGTTAATCGGTAGACAAATGAAGGGTAGGCATAGATGAATGAGAGGCATGAATGGATGGTAGGCACGAGTGAAAATACTAATAGACGAGTGGTAGACAGATACCGAATAATCGCACCATACAGGGGAGGAGGATGTTGATGCTACCGTTCGGAGTGGCTTGAAGAAGACTGCCGCTGTAAAGATCTACCAAAGCGGCGACAACTTGATCTACAGTCTTCGCGAAGGTTTCGTTCTCAAGGGCGACACATAGATACTTTCGCGCTTACAATGCGGTCTTGCCGCTGAGACATCTTCATCAGTGCACGGAACACAGCGGAAGAAGGAATCCACGGACCTTGGAAGATAGGTGGTACCACCCAAAGCTTGCTGAAGTCCACGGTGGGACAGTTGGGTCCCTGTGAAAGCATCGAATTATCGCCTTTGCCTTGCGATACTCGTGACGCATCAACCGCAGTTGGCGGTGATGATTTGGGTAACGGGACCTCATTCTCAGCCACTGGTAGTACTCATCAGCGCGAGTTGGGGAAAAGAACGGGATCGCTTACTTGTAGACTCCTTAGGACTTCTCAAGGGTTTGACATCTACATTCCAGTCCTTGGGGGGAATGTAAGTACTTTCACACTTGTCATCACGCTTTCGCCGCGTCTCTAAAATCACAAAATATTGTTAGTCGTATTACGTGAAGAACAATCAGCGCACTCGTAGAGATCGGGGGTAGTGGCGAGAAACTCAAGTCGTTCTTCGAGTAGTCGAGTGCTGGCACTGGCGCCAAAAGCTCGTCGACCTCCCGCTGCATCGCTTGTAATGCAGCATCAAGCGACTCGAGAGAAGACGATGCGGACAACGCAGGAGGTTCATTCTCGACTAGCGTCGATTCTAGCACTCGTCAGACGAGACTAACACTGTAGGTGCCAAATAACTTACGTGGAGACTCTGAAGGAGCTCGAGAGGGAGCGATAGGAGAACACCTGACAGTCCTTGGCTGTTTCGTCCGGGTCTCAGACCCCCCGGGTGGGCGATTAGCTGTCTTGACTTCTGCACAGCAACGCGAAACTAGTAAACATCGATCACGACAATATGATTAGTTGGCGTACCGTTGGGTGCACTACCGTCACCAGCAGCAACATGCTTAGCAAGACTAGGCAGTTGCAATTTCCGCGGTGCCGGCAACATCGACCTGCGAGGCATTGGCAGCGCAGAAGGTGATGATCTAGCAACAAGTTGGGCCTTCTTGCAACTCGCCGTGTGGGGCTCGTCGCTGACGTCCGGGACTCGTCCAGCACCAGGCTGGAACATCTTGGTATATTGGAGCGTCGTTGTCGGGCTGTTGCGTGGCTTGTTCTCTTTACCACTGCCTTTCGCGGGTATCGCGCATTCCATGGGTATCTTCGCTAGGGGTTTCGTGGGTATCATGGACATCTTGGATATCTTGTCAGCGCCAGGCTGAATAGCACTGCTGCGGGCATTGGTAAGAGGCTCCTTGGTAGTCTCGAGTTTCTTGACTTTCGTTTCTTTGCCTACAGCATGTTACATCAGACCATCCAAGGCTGTAATCGAGAAGACGCAGCACGTACTGTGATTTGGGAGAGTGGTTGGTGAACGCGAACTACCCGACGAAGTCGGATCTGCGGGTGTATCTTGAGAAACGGTAGTGCGTGCTAAGCTTCGTGCGACGACGGGAGGTAGAGGACACAATTTCTCTATTTCTGGGCGTGGGCGTTAGTTAGCCAATGACTGCATCTTAGACGAAGGACCGCCATTACCTTCTGCCACCGTTGCGTCTTCCATCCGCTGGGCGACGCTTGCAAGAATCCGCGCCTTCCGAGCTTCTCTTGCGACCTGGCCGGCAGAGGCGACGTTCACGGGGACGGCTACCATCTTGACCATGGCAAGCTCAGTCTGAACAGCTGCCAGCTCCGACTGCAGGAGCGCCATCTTGCGGGCGGTGTCGGCTTTGATCCCAGTGACCCTCGCCGCCTCGCACTCTGTCAACTGTTGCAAGGTCTGGAAGGACTGGCGAAAATTCTCAAGCACGTCATTACGGGTCTTCTTCTCGTTGTCGAGCCGGGCGGTGAGTCCTTGTATTATCTTCTTGTACGTCACTGTCTCTGCGCGCTGCAAGCGCTCCAGAACGGCGATATGATCCTCCTGCGATACTACGCGTTCGCGCAACGCGTTGACTTGTCGTGTGAGCGCCTCGGTTTCCTGGCCATGAACCAACGCAGACATCCGCGTGCCTTCGACAGCGGTAACACGATCCCGGAGAGAAACGACGTCCGACGCGATGACGGTAACCTGGATGATAAGTGCAGAGACCAAGAGGTACAACTGAACGAATGCGGCGTTCAGTTGCGCCATGCAAAACATCGGAATCCCACGGCTGGCCACGTCGTTCCTGTCACCATTGGAGCCGGAGGCAGGGGAACTGAGATGGGACGAAACGTCGTGGCTGTCGGTCGAGGTCGTGGACTCGGGGCCTGGTGGGTTGGAAACGACTGGGACCTGGCCCACTTCGCCAGGTGAAGGCTTCTGGAGGAAGCCAACACGGCGGCGCATGGCACATGCGAACGCGGAGGTGCGCGACAGTGCGGCATCATAGTGAGAGGTAGCCATTCGGATAGCAGGAAGATAGCAGTAAGGATGGAAGACACAGGGAACTGAGCAGATGCGGAGAAGGAACTGGAGACGAGGTTACAACGACTAGTCTTCTATATGCCAGAGATTGAGGTTTGGACCGGTGTCAGCTGGCTTCATCAGCTAGTAGGCTGACTGGCATCTAGTCTGAACCCCAATATCTGTTGGGCGGCCTCATCCAGGTTTGTGATTACGCGGCTGACCTGACCAAAACCGAGTGTCAGTGAACGTTACCTAGCAAGACCAAGTGGGATGGATGACCTGCAGGGAAGTAAGCATGTCATGGCAGAGGAGATGCCTATTGCTATCTACTATATCAGGACATGGTCACCGACCCCTCACACTCGATGATTAGCGAGTAAAGACGAAATGCGTCGAATACGTGGATGAAAAAAATATGCACATGAAAGTACATCCGATAGCCTACCAACGACATGTACAATTAGCCCTGTGAAGGATACTGCCCTCCTTGTTGTGCCTGCGCCATCGTCGTCCGCTGTACCGGGCCAGACCAGTCGTGTTAGTAAAGATCCCATCACCTATTAACTCACATAAGCGACCCACCTGCATAAGCCTCAGTGCCTGGTCCATCTGCTCCTGGGTAAAGTGCGGGCCAGAGGGCACCACTGGTAAATAATGAGCTGCGATGCTGCTTGCTTGACGGGGCATCGTAGTCCCGGGGATCTGCGGCGATGGCATCGGTGGTTGGGGCTGAGCAGACGGTGGGCGTGGAGAGGCAGCTATACCGGCGTTTGAAGGAGTGACAACAGTCCGAGGGGGAGAGGCCTGCTGTGCGACACTTATACCTGGTGAAGACGTCGCCGCGCGGGAATGGTATGGTGGCGAGAGGTGCGCACCAGTAGGTAGGCTACTGAGAGCGGCTTGAGGTGTACCTTGGGCTTGTGCTTGAACTTGGGCCTGAGCCTGCAGTTGGGCATGTACTTGCGCCTGCGATTGGGCGACAGCCGTGATCGCGTTTGCGCGCGCCTGCGCTGCCTGGACTTGAAGCATATGTTGTGGTGACATGCGCGCCGCTGTAGCTGACATGGGAGTCGGCATGCGCTGTTGCTGAGAGATGTTAACTTGAGGTACCGCAGATTGAGCACGGATTTGGGGGGTAGCTTGAGGAGCTTGGGCAGCTGGTCGAGGGGCATTATTGCCAGTCTGTTGCTGCTGTGGTTGTTGCGGTTGCGGTTGTTGCGCCTGTTGAGGCTGCTGCTGCTGCTGGGCAGAAGGGGCTGTCGCAGCCGGTTGTTGCTGTACAGGGTATCAGTAAGTAAACGATACAGTCGCATCAAGAGCAAGAAACGGACAACCTGTGCACGCAATAATTGCTGTCTCGCAAGCTCTTCGTGCCTTCGTCGTGCCATTATCATTTCTTGCTGATCTCTCGACTCTTTCTCTGCCTTCATCCTGCTAAGCTCGGCGGGAGTGTGTTTTGGCATCTTATTATACTGCCCATGTGTGTCATGGACATTTGGAGGTTTCCTCTGGCTCACTGCATGTCCTTTAACGCTCGTTCACAGATGAGTTACAAGGATAAACTCACGGCTTGCAGCCTTCTGCGCTGCCTCCCTTTTCTTGGCAGTCTTTCGTATCGTCTCATACATAAGCGAGTGTCGTCGTCTCTTGATTGTGTCAGAGCTGATCGTTACGCCAATCGCACCCGCCATGCCGCCCTGGCCCTGTGCAATATTGCTGTTCGCAAGGCGCTTCACACCCCTTGTGGTCATCGGGCCTTGCGGCGTGGAGGTAGAAGACGTAGCAGGCGGCGGTGTCTCGTCCACACCTGCAGGAGAATTTGCATCCGCATGACCAGGAACGCTACTCGGCTTCCCACCAAGCTTAAGGTTCCAGCGCTCAAAGCACTCCCAAGGTGTGCGCTTATCAATCGAGATCGTTACGCGTGCCGAGTTGAAAGAATCAGCAACAAGGGTCCAATTGGCAGGATACTTTTCAACGAAGGACTTGAGAATGGCGTCGTCTGCGGGGCTCCATGCATGGTCGAGCCGTTTTTTATTGTCCTTCGGAGGATGGGGAACGAAGATGCCTCCAATGGTTTGTGGTTTCATGCCATCGAAGAGTTCTTTCAGGGAAATGGAGCCGATGAGACACATATTACTTATTCGAACAACAATGTTCGGACTCACCGGAGAGTTGCTCGTCGACAATCTTGTTCGATAAACTCTCCGCCTCCGTGATAGCAGGCTCCTCGGCAGCCAGCCACTTCCCATTCTTCCACCGTCTCACTGGTTGTAAAGGACTGAGTAGCGTGGGCTTACACAGCATGAATCTGCCCATAGGCACTATCTTCGTGTACCCAGCGTCGTCAACGCGTCTGCTGTCGTCCCGCTCCGACTTCTTATCGGACTTCTTCTTCGGTTCGGAGGGTGCTACATCAGGCATGCCGAGTACTTGGAGGTCAGGAAACAGGTCCGAGAGGTCGAGAGATCGTGCAGTTTCAAGATCGAGAGCGGGCGGTGAAGAGTCTTCGGTAGTAAGATCTGAAAGGGCCTTAACAAGATCGAGATCATCGTTGTCCACGAACAATTTGCTATCGTCGGAGTATGCGATCCGCTCTCTCAATGGTGCATATAAATTCGACTTGAGCGCCGACTTGTTTGGGCTGGGTATGAGAAGGGTGCTGCCTTGGGATTCCGAGCCAGTTTGGGAACCGAGGACGGGATCGCTCGAGTTTGCTTTGAGTCCGGCGTGATCGGCCACCTCCGTCTTTGTCGTCTCCGTCTCCTCAACATCACCATCCGCAGCTTTGTCGCCTCCACCCTCCCCAGCCTGAACGTCAACGTCCATCGCATCCGCATCTCTCTGCCACGCGCCACTTGCGTTTCCCAACGCCAACGAATCTTCTACGTCCTCCACTTTCGGCCTCAGAACCCCATCGGGACCCACACTTTGCCTCTGACTACTCTCGCCTGACTCACCCGATCCTGATCTCGACCCACTCCCCTCTAGCGCATCTTCAAGGGCATTCCTTGTCTCCAATGCATCAACGATTTCCCTTTGTTCCACTTCCCCCTCGTCATCGTCATCCCCAGACTCCTGGTCACTGTACGCGGGCTCTTTGTCGCACTGTTCGCCACCAACTCCTTCTGTGTCCACGTCCATGTCCTGTTCTTGACATTGTTGCTGCGGCGGACTTGAAATGGAATCGGTCGTACGCGGTGGTTTCCAGTGCATACAGATACCCAGCTTGACGCGTTCTTCTCGAGTCCCGGCTTCGTGCCATTCGAGGACGGTAGTGGATATGTTGAAGGCAAGAACGTATTTCCATTTGCGTTCTTCCCGGAAGTCGATACGCATCCACTTCTGTCGTCCGTAGATAGTATGAGACCGTCATTGCATTAATATGAGAGACCCGCGAGAGCAAAATATGGCAAGCATAAAAGATGCGAATGAGGATACGTACCATCTCATCCAGCAGATAATCCCAGTGCGTCTTCGTCATCCCTCCTAGATTTCGCTGCTTTTTTGGCTGCCTATAGCTCCACTTTGCCACATTTTCGAGTGATTCCACGCGCTCCAGCGTGCGCATAAGCCTCAGCTCTGTGATTGCGACCTACACAAAGCAGCATGTGTCCACCAAACGATCAGAGGAGAGAGAAATAAACATACATTCCAATCCTTCGTGCTTAAACACTTGTTCGCCCTCGACACCTTTTTACAAATCGGATTTGCACGAATGATTGCACCCCACCTGGCGAATCCGAGTGGGGCCCAGTCCTCTTTACCCCCCCTTGTGTCCGTCTTGTCTTTATCTTTCTTTTTCTGTTTTGACTTGCCCTTGCGGAGATGCTCGGGAGGAAGAGCTTTGAGAGGCGGAAGGTTATAGTTGGGATTGAAGTGATGATGTTGAGTTTCCGCTGAGACAGCTGGTTGTATAGGTTCTTCGAGATTTTCACCTTCTGCATCTTCGAAACTAAAATCAGGCAGCGCAGGAGCGGGAGATGTCGGCGTAGGTATGAGCAGAGACGGTTGGATGGATGCAACATCGACGGCGGTGTGGATCACCATAAGACGCGGAGGAGCCTCTTGAACGGGTGAAGGCGAGGGGGCGACGGCCACAGCCACGGTATCAACAGAGGTCTCTCCGCTCTGGACGTGAATCTCCACTGTCTGTACAGGTACGGGTGAAGAAGATGGGAGTACCAACTGGGGAGTTTCTTCTCGTACAACCTCCATAGGCTCCGAGGTGTCCATCTGCTCTACCTCAGTGACGGGCTGAATGCTGACTGGTCGAGGGGATTGCGGTAGTACAGGCGGAGAGCGGAACCGTGAGCTGTGTCGTGATACCACAGGACTATGGTGTGACGGGGTCGACGCAGGACGAGATGGTGGACGAGGTGATGCAGGTACGCTGATGCAGTGCTCTGAGGGTACTGTCTGGTCTTCTTCTTCTTCCTCCTCCTCTTCCTCCTCTTCCTCCTCCTCTTCTTCCCCCTCCTCCTTCT
>JBBPJY010000385.1:0-10463 GCA_038088975.1 Xerocomus cyaneibrunnescens
TCTGCTTTTAATGCTGGCCGTCAATGGTTATTGTCTTCCAAAGAGGGCATGTGGCTGTTTAAAAGGCAGGATACACTCGGACGAAATGCGGGAAAGGTGATCCTATCCAATCAGTGGCAGAATGATCTCCGTTCAGCCTGAAAGTTCTTTCAGAGACAATGTACTAGCAGTAAATGAGTTCACACGAAACGTACCTCGAGACGAGATTAACAGCGACAAGGATAATGGTGCATATGGCACAATAGCGTCGTTATCATATACTGCGTGCGTGCGGACGGATCAGTTCGAATCCCAAAAGGCTCAGCACCATTACTGCAGATCGGAAGGAAGTTGACAAGACAAGGAAGAGTTGATGCACAGTTCAAGCATGGATTGCGGGTAAACACCATGGAGATGAACTGCCATGACAGTTCGGGACCCGGGTTGCTCTGGTCACCGTCGCGCGACGCTCGTCTTTCATTAATCATTCGCCGTCTGAGGTTCCGTGTCACGTGGGCACTATTTGAGTCGAGCTAACCCCACAAGCAACCTTCCTACTAAGCAGTTATCTTAGCGCCGCTGGGGCTGAAGCCAGTCTTGGAAGCCGGACCGACTTTATGACACGTTCCAGGACGGATGGTACGTTGAGAACGATTGTTGCTAGCGTTGACTGCCAATCGTCAGTCCGAGATAACTTCTTCGGACCGTAGACGCTGCACGTGGCCCTATGGCCCAGGTTCGAGAAGATGGCGTATACTTTGCTCGGCGTCTTTTTTTTTTTCGATAAAAGAATGTTAGTCTAATCCGGAACAAGATGGCCACCATCTCCATATGCTTTGCACGCCTTCACCCTTGGCGACCACTACACAATCTCCATAAGAGGTGCGCCCGTGATTCAGAAGACTGGAAGGATGGTATGTCCTAGCATCTGAAAACAATTCAATTAATTCACATAATTGCTTTGTCCAGCTGCCTTGACAAGCAGCCTATCTTCCACCGCAATAAACTACAGTTTCGCACTCAAGAACGTCCAAAATGATGTGCCCACCATCTTGCTCGGTTTCCTCACCGCGGCTTCCGTCAATAAAGAAAGAGGATGGATCTTGATGAGGCACTCAATTACAACAGAGAAACATTAACATTTTATCTCGAAAGGCACCCTGATCAAGCCCTTTCGCTGACTGGCGTTGCAAATTGCCTCTGTTTCCTTCAGCTTGGAACGCTGCCTGGCCTCGACGAGACCATTTCCCTCCCATGCGATGGATTGGAACTCCTAGGGCATCCTGATCGAACCGTTTCGCTAACCGACTGTGCAAGTTCACTCTATGCCCGTTTCAGGGAGCTCAGAATGCTATCCAATCCCTACGAAACACTTTCCGCCGAACGAAACACATCTTAACTTTACCCACAGGCGCATCCAGAGTGATCCCCTTCGCTAACCGACATTGCACGTTCCCTCTATGTCTGTTACACTCTGCTTGGAATTCTGTCTGACCTCGATAAGGCAATTTCCCTCGAACACCGTGGGTTGGAACTTTACTCGCAATGCCATTTTAATCGATCCTTTTCACTGGGCCACACCGCGGTCTACCCCTGCACATTTTGAGCAGTTCGGAAAGCTGTCTGACCTCTGTGAGGGACTTGCGCTCCGTTCGAGCGATTCGCTATGCATGGCAATAGTGAACTTGCGAGAGGCATTGTTCCAAGTTCTCCAAACCATCCAGGCAATGTCTTTTTCCGACCTCAAGTGTACCAAAGAGCACAAACACACTACAGCAGCCTTCGGCTTATCACACATTTTTGCAACCCAGTGTTCACTATCCTGCCATTCTTCCCCCTGATTCTGGCTCAGCAGGCAGGTTCATAGGACCAGCCCATAGAATGGCATCTATTTTGGTCGTAGGACAGGTGCAGGCTCTGAGGTTGAACAAACTCGCTTCAGTGAACTCCGGCTCGAGCCTTTAGCGATGCTTACCTGCGCTATAGACCAAGACGCAAACGTCACCAACGTTACTAAAGAGCTGAACAAGGACAACTTTGTCACCACAGCTGCCACGGAATCCCGAATCAAAAACACCCGTTCGAGTTTGGGCTTGCTTTAGGTGGTGGACCGTTGAAGGTCGAGAACATCATGCGAATCGACTTGCGCTCCGCCCAATTCGCGTAGACTGTCCGCTTACTATATGACTCCCGGAAACAAGAGTCCGGACGAGGTCATCCATCTTTCCGTGATCATTCAGATTTATCATTTGGACGACTTGCACACCAACGAGATTACACCCAAGTTCCGTGCAAGGGCAGTGGATGAATCTGGTGGTCTGGATTACTCTGGCGTTGCACAAGACAGTGGATAGTCGTTCCAGTGACATATCCCTTGATCAACGGATCTTCTAGGCACATATTGGTGCCTAGCAGTTCTACTTTCCCAAGGTGCGGGTTCCCCACTGCAGTGCTGTTCAGTACTCAAACTTATTCCCACTCTGGGGGGAAGACTGAGCGATCAGAACATTTTACGCTGTTGTGAATTCGACGGTGTAGCTCTATATAAAATATACTTTACCTATAGTTGGGCTCCGTATTATAAAAGGAACGACGCGTCGGTACATATAATTATACTGGGAAGAGGACATGCGCGCTATTTTATGATCGAATGTCGTAGCCAAGTCGAAGGTCAGCCGAGAAGGGAACGCCAGGAAGTGACAGCCTGGGACAGTGACCTTAGTGAAGCCACCTAGTTTCCACCATTCGTTTCCTGTCGACGTTCTGATATCCCCACCATCACGTTACATCGCGATGTGATGGGTCGCAGTGTCAAGCGTGCGGCAATGCTAAGACGCGATGCCTGTTAATACCGTGACATACCTGTCAAGAAGGCAATCAGCAAGGTGGGGTGCAGCCAGTAGGTGCAGCCACCCACCATCACTCTGTAATCTCGACCCTGCGCCGCTTCGTGATCCGTTCATCCAGCTCCTCGGCCTTATCCTCTACGTTCCCATCTTCTCGCTCTCTAGCCTCACACTCGGGGACATCCGTACCTGTATCCACAGCTACCGCACTCGTACCCACGCCCTCGACCGTAGTTGCCACACCCGCACCCTCCTCAGCTTCTCCACCTGGACGTCTATCCTTCCGAGTCGTCTCATTCACCCCCACATAACACCCCAGTGCACTACACCACACATACCCTCTCCCAGCCACCTTGGTCAATACTTCGTACGCACCCACGTTAGCGAACGGGACGTTCGTCCTCGGATCACAGTATTTGGCAGGTAGACCCGTGATAGGACATGTACGCATGGGGCGGGCTAAGGCCGCGCGAGGGCGATCATTTCGTCAGCATCCGGATACCCGCGGAGAACGGTAAAAATGGATGTAAAAAAGCCGGAACCCAAAAACACGGAGAAAATAAAATTGAAGTACCCACACAAAGGTCGCCCCTTGCCTGTGAACACCTTCACCTCGTCCCATTGCACGTGATCCCCAAACATGGCTGACATGGTATTATTCCAGGGGGGTTTAGAGGGTACAGATTGGGACAGTTCGTGGATGACGTAGTTTTTGCAGACGTCTTCAGTGTGGTGGGCGACGAGTGGTGCAGCGGGCATGGATGAGTAAAGGAAGGGGACAGGGGCGGACTGAGTTTGAGTTTGTGCCGAAGCTTGCAATTGCGGTTGTGGTTGCCATGACGGGACTGATCGACCAGAGGAGATGGAGCCTGTGATGAGCATTGCGGAGTTTTGGACATTTGAAGAAGAGGTGGATGGTAAGGACGGTGTAGCTTGTGTTCCAAGTAACGTCGAAGCTGTCGTTGCATCTGCGGAGGACACAACTATATTCCCGCTCGAGGATGTCGTGGCCGACACTGATGTGGACGTACTCGCCTCCTGTGGTTTCGGCGCCGCACTCTGAGCGACGAGCGGAGTGTACGCATAAAATGGCATACTGTACGCCTGACTCCCCACCGTCCCCCCTACGCCCGGCGCATAGACAAAATTATACTTGGTTGCATACAAGTTAGCGCTCGTCGTCACCGGAGGTGGTGGCGGCGGCGGCGGAAGTTGGACTTCCACCTTTACCGTCTCTTTCTTGCTGATCCATTGCAGGACGGGTCCTTCAATTGCTTGCTTCACCACGCGCGCCTTAGCGCGTTTCTCTTCTTCGAGGTGTAGATAATTCCTGTGTTCCATAATGTTGCCCTCTTCGGTGTCGAGTGCCCGCGCAATAAGTTCATCTTGCGTTGGTAGTCGAGTGGCCATCTTTGTCTTCTTTGGAATTGCAGCCTATGTGCAAGACCCATGAGCCAGACGACAGACGCCAACACCCAAACAACCAACACGTACCCGCTTCTCCTCGGCGTCCTTGATACGATTCACAGTAGCCGAGGTGTTCATGACAGTATGTCGCCTCTGACTTTGCCTTTTGGTGCCCACCGTCCTCGCACCGCCTTCGATGACCTCGCCAGTTTCGGCATTCACGGCGACACCCAGGGAGACGCGACGTTTGGGTTTCTGGGTCTGCGGCCTTGGTTGCGAGGTTGCCTCGGGGTTGAACGTCACTCGCTGGCGAGCATGGGCTACCGCAGTAGCTTTTTGAACGCGCGCACGGGCGGTCTACGGTAAGCGAGAGAGCGTGCAAGGAAAGGGGTAAACTGTCATGTCTGTCTCGACACAACAGCAAATGAAGATATGCAACACACCTTGCGCTCCCTCCGTTCATCCTCTCGCACGGCTCTATCCGCATCATCTACGTCCTCTTGTGCTGCCTCTTCGTCCGTACTTGCGAAATCTGACTCAAAGATGTCCTCCTCCTCTAACGCGGTGGCGACGTGTCAAGAATAACTTGAGCCAAAAGAGGTGCGATATACACAGGAAAAAAACAGAAAGTGATGTACCTTTTTCGACAACGAAGTCTATATCCTCTTCGACCTCTTGTGGTTCCTCGAGTGCGAGCTCGGCTAAAGCGAGCTCCATCCTGACGGCGGTCAGCGTACCGTTAACGATGATGCCGGAAATACAGGCAATACGCACCTATTCCCAGCAGTACTCCGTTTAGGCCTGCGTGAAACGAGAGACTCTTCTTCTGCCATGTCGTAGAAACTGTGTGCTCGCTGGTGTTGTCGTTGTGGATGTGACCGACCAAAAAAGGAAGGCAAGGCCCTTTGGATTCAACACTGCTAAACAACTGCTTTTTTTGCCTCCCCTCCTCTGGGTCTGAAATGTCTTCTTAAGAAAACGTGTTCAACCTGCTTTAAACTCGGACAGGCACTCAATCTGAACTTGCACTTTTTTTCCTACAGACCCGAACTTTACTGAAACCTACATTGCTGGGTGTCCAACTGGGCTGTTCTGCAGCTTCACGACCATCAGGCTCAATGCCTAATATGGCCAGTCGCTGCGTCTTGGGAATTCCAACCTTTCGTATTTATCTATACACGGGCATCATACTCTGGGTTGAGAACCCATGATTTACAGAATTTAAGAAATAATGATGCCATTCATTTTCTTGTTGTGCTACTCACCATACTGACAGTATCTGCTAACTTGAGCCTGATTGGATTTAGTTCTTGCAAGGGGATTCATGTCGAGCAACAGCCCGCCTCAGACGTCGCGAGCCGTCCCTTGGCCACTCTTCGAGGCACAGATTCCTGGCGGCGGTACGTTCTTTGCTACATCTGCACATGGGGATTCGTTCCCCTACGGCACAGCTTCGGTAGATACGGGTAAAGAACCGCTGTCAAAGTTCCAGAGGATCGCATTCGGCTTGACAGCAGGCGGGCCTATTCCACTCAATTGGCGATAGACCGAGAGCCGGCGGCTCGGGGCAGTATCCACGGCGCGACAAGATTTTGTGTGTGGCGTGGATTTTGCATTCTCTTGGAAACAAGGCATGTAGGAGTGCATATTTCCGTTTGATGCCATCAGTCTGACTGGCTTCAGTACTGCATTACTCTCACGAACCACTTGCTCAAACAAGTCTATTCGTTATTGGTCGTCGCCATGTGTTAACGTGCGTTGGTCCGAGGATCAGTTTTCCATGGGTCATTGTTCCTTTCCTTTTGGGGTCGCCGAGATTGCGTGCGGTGAGCTAGACATCCAGTCTGGTTGATCCCCGCGTATACCACATCAAACACTTCACGGGCCACTGTGGCAGGTGTAACCACCCGACCACAAAACTTTCCATTTATTAATAGTTTCCCCCTAATTCGTAATCGGTCGCTCAGCAAGAATGGTGCTGCTGGTTGCTTGCGGTACTATAGACGTACAGCTTGAAATTTATAGGCTAATTCGAACTGCAAAGATTGGTACACCTCTCACTTACCAATCTCGCCAGCCGAGCATTCTCTCGTCTTTGTGCGTGGGCAGGGATGACTGGAGGGCTATAGCATTCACGTCCAAATGCAAGCGCCGTCGTTTACTCGCCTGAGTCCCCGTGCAATCTCTGGTCCTAGTCATTTATGCACGTGCGACTGTGCACACCGACACACGTGCCTGTTCGCGCAGGCTCTCCCGGCGGTGAGCAGATATGGATGGAAATCTCAGGGAACATGCTGTTCTACGGTGCTCTTGCCCAATCAGATAGGCTTGTAAAAGTCTTCAGAAATGTAACGTAATAAATGCGCCCGCATGCAGACTGACCGCATCACACTTTGCCGCGGCAAATGCCGGCACCTCCTGGCACACGGGTGCTGTATCATCAGTCAATCAATCGAACTCTCTCACCTATCAGTCCGTTCTCCCAGCATGTGCACGCACAATAACATGTTCACAGAGCTGACATTGCCATTCCAAACACTTACCTCACCTTTGACCACCTTGCCCCTGACTCAGACCATCTCACCCTCCCGCCTTGCAAGCCAACTCCCATGGATTTGTTGCATCCACTACTTCGGTTTCTCTGCACGAGTATATGTACACACAGCCCCACGCTTATCCCGCGTCACCATAGGCATCGGGAATGTGACATCTGTTGTGGGCTTCCACTTCTATGGGGCACACATGTAAATTTTTTCAATTAAAAGACATCTATTCAAGTAGCAGACTTGGATGGGTCCAGTAATACTGTCATTTCGACCCTGTATACCGACAAAACTTTTGCAGTGCATATGGTTCAGTTCAGTTCAGGGGAAGAAATGAACGCTTCAAAATTTTATTTTTCGACCGCACATAATAATCGGAGTTCGGGCCGTCTTTCGACCTCAATGCACACAATCTTGCAGCTTGTTCGCGACCGCTTTCGAGTCCGGTATGATGTGTTCACACCGCATCCGATAATCTACAAACTTTAGCCGAAGATACCACCCCCAACTCGACTTCAGCGCAGGAACGATCATTAATTAATTGAGTTTCTATTGTGCCAACTATCGTTCAAACGCGACTTTCAAATGGCCTCTGTGTCAAGCAAACATCCACACCGCAGATCAGTAGCCCATGTCCTCATGTAACCCCGCCGATCATGAACTTCTCAGTCTGCTGTTTGTTCCACTTTCCCGTACTCCGTCTCGTATATTAATTAACTCTTGACTCCCTATCTACACGGGGCCCATAGCATATGGTGCTCAACGGCACCGGTAGTGATAGGCATTTGGAAGAGGAAAACCATCGTGTCTAGCGTTCCACGCAACTGGAATGTGCGCAGTTGTACCGTGAGGATACCAGGAACTTGTCCGCGGCGCTCCTCAGGATCTCGTTTAGCATTTAACCGCTTGGGAATGAGATCTAGCTCTCCTTTCCGGGCATTTGGCCATGCAGCATCCCAGCATGTTGCTATAGTTGAAGCTTGACATGAGGAGCAGAACAAGACCAAAACATAAAAAGGTGTCGTTACCTCCGTCTTCTCCCCAACAGATTCATCTGCTCTTCATCGATCGACATGGCCAAGGGGTTCTCGCCCGCTCTTGTCACGCTCTTGTTCGCGGCCGTCGCATGCTGTACTCCAGTGTTGTCTGGCAGAGATGACAGTGGAAACGGCACCAGCTCCGCTGCTAGTGCGACAGCTAGTTCTTCGGCGGGCTCTACCGCAAGCTCCACCTCGGCCGCTGCCTCTGCGAGCCCGACGGTACCCTATGCCAGTAACAATCCAAATCCGATCCTCTGGCTTCCGGATAGCGACGTCATGCCGCAGCCTATACGTGGAAGTCTCGGTGCCACTGACATTGGTCCGCACAACATCCCAATTGAATTGCAAAACGCAGACACACAGGCACCCCCAACAACAGACAACGGGGATGTGTAAGATAGCCACCATTTGTCATCATGAGGATGTTGATCGCTGACATCATTCTAGCCCGAACGCGAAATGGCCGATGTCGCTCAGCCCCCAACGTCTGGTGTCGGGTGGTTGGGTAAGAGAAGAAACCAGTACGTCGACCTCATTTCGTTGATGATGATTTTGGTAGTTGACATCTTGTGTTCGTAGCCGAAGAGTTGCCTATCGCGACGGGTGAGCTTAGCCAGATACGAACTTTTAGTTGATGCTCATGCTATCTGGTAGAACTTGCGGGTGCACAGATTCGGCTTGAGGTTGGAGCTATACGGTATGTTTCGTTTAATATCGTCTTCGCTGCCCAACTAAGAGATCCAACGAAAGTGAGCTTCATTGGCACAACGTTGCAGAGGTAAACGTCTATGTCGCACTCATCATATCACGATACCAGACTGAGTGACTTGTAGTGGTCGTATGTAATGGCTGGATATGTCCAAATATCGGCCGTGGACCAAGATGGAAAGAATTATCTCGGGACCGCGGTGCGTATTGTTAAACCCAGGGAATCTCGACGTCGTTGATGTTCACGTCACAGGGACCTGGAGATGTGTGGTATTTCCCCCCTGGGATCCCCCACAGCCTGCAAGCAACCAATCAGTCTGCCGACGGCGCGGAGTTCATGCTGGTTTGTGTTGAACTGGTGGTAAACCAAATGTGCGCTGACCCTCGTTCTAAGATTTTCGATGATGGTAACTTCCCTGGAGGCGACACATTTTTGGTGAGTTCTTATCGTATCGGAAGTTCACTACCCCGCTGATTTGACCCACACAGCTCACCGGCAAGTTTACTGCCCATCGTTTTGTTCTGCTTGGCTGATTTATCGCACCCCAGATTGGCTGCCTCACATACCAAAGGAGGTGCTCGCCAAAAACTTCCAGGCCGACATTTCTGCATTTAACAACATACCGTCCCGCGCGCTCTACATTTTCCCTGCTGGTATGTGCAACTCGTCGTTTTTTGTGAAGAAAGTCTAATTGGAACATCCTTTCTGTACCCAGATCCTCCTACTACTTCGCAAGTACCAGATGACCCCCAGGGCCAGATACCTAATCCATTTGTATTCCCATTCTCGCAAGTGCCAGTCACACAGCTCGGTGGCGGAAGTATCAAGATTGTCGATTCGACCACGTTCAAGGCCTCAGTGTCGATTGCCGCTGCAGAGGTTGTTGTGGAACCTGGCGCAATGAGGTGAGAGCTTGCCTTCGTAGGTATTTTGGCTTTCTGACAACGCTCCAATTACAGGGAATTGCACGTGCGTGTTCTTCTGAAACGTTACTATATTGTCTGCTCATTTCATCAATCAGTGGCACCCCAACGCAGATGAATGGGACTACATCTTGTGAGTGAGCTCGTGCTTGCACAGAGGGGGTGTCTTTACAAATATTTCCAGGGAGGGTAATGCCCGCATGGGATTGTTTGCTGCCCAAAGTAATGCCAAGACGTGGGATTTCGAGGTACGTACACGTATTTTCCTTATTCCCGTACAGGCGTCTTATTCCTTTTCAGGCCGGAGACGTAGCCTATATTCCCGTATCCTGGGGTGAGACAAGCTTCGCCATCTAAAGCACCCTCACTCATCTTTCACAGGACACTACGTGGAGAACGTTGGAAACACGACTCTGAGGTACCTCGAGATCTTCAAGTCAAGTGAGCATTTTTCGTTCTACGCACGGACGATCGCATTATCAGATCATCTTACCCGTCCTTCTTAGGCCAATACCGAGACGTCAGCTTGCAACAGGTGAGATAATTCGTGACCGCCTTGGTCATGTCGGGTCATTGATTTGTTTCGTGATCTCTCTAGTGGCTCGCTTTGACGCCAGATGCTGTCGTGATGGCCAACACTGGTCTGTCCGAAGAGACGATCGCGACATTCAAGGCAGCGAAACAATTCGTCATCGGTCCCGCGCAACCATCGAGTTCTTGATACAGCGTGGCATGCTGCATATTTCTCGTGAAAAAGGGACTCTGCACCAAAGAGTGCGCGGACGATATTTATACCTTTCATTAAACATACCCCACACTCCTTAAACCACGTTCCTGTCGTGGGTAACCTCTTGCAAACGGGATATATTTACCATGATCGAGATCCACGTAGAATATTCATTGCGTGCTCATTTATTATCACATTGCACCTGCAATAACGGCAGGAAGTTTATCCGAAAACGTGAAAAAGAGGACACACGTCGATTTCCGAGTAAAGTTAAGTTTTGAAGAAGAAT
>JBBPJY010000386.1:8964-20237 GCA_038088975.1 Xerocomus cyaneibrunnescens
AGCCTACAAACACCTTATAGAGACGACGACGGGCGACCGCATTACGACCCTTATAATTCGGAGGCAATCGGAAGAAGTAGTACTGGTATGCGGCTGTAGGACAGAACTGGACGGACACGCCAATTTTTCCATTGTTCCACTTTAATACTTTTTTTTTTTTTGATATGGAAGATCGGGATGCAGATGATGGACGCTCTTTTTCTTCACATGTCTGTTTGACGTGCCGTTGTTACCTTATGGAATATGGACGTTTCTGGTAGACAATGCCATACCTACACAGCTGTGATCACATCTCTTTACTAGTACTATTCCCAGCCGATATGTGCGTTTGTCAATATTTGATGAGTCAAATCTCGTGTGATCTCTTGTCAGGTCACTAATGGTTGTTTATTTCTGAAGCTCTTGCCAAACAATCATAATTGGGAGTCAACACCGACCTTCGATCGACACTACCCGGTCATGGACTCGCTTTTCGCTAAAGCAGATGCGGTCCAACCCTTGTCAAAGAAGAAGAAAATCAAGGCCGAGAAAAAACAAACAAAAAAATCGGACACCCGCAGAAATGCCTCTGCCAAACCTGGCCCATCGTCCGACCGGACACTCGCCTCCGTGACCCAAAACACCTCCCTGCCCCGATCCCTCCGTCCAAACTCGCCTCCGCCAGACAATCTCCCAAAAAACGCCCACATCAAAGACCTCAAACTGCGCACGCAGCTCAATCGCCAAGCGGCGCATGCAGCACGGACCAAGACGCTCCTCCAAGATGCGGAGATGCTGCTCACGGGGGACGCGGGGTTATTGCGGGCGGAAAACGAGATGGAGAAGACGTGGCGGGTGGGTCAGGACGAGATCGTGCGCGGGGCGGGGCAGGAGGGCGCCAAGGGCCGTCGGGAGTGGCGGCTCGATGGGGGTCCGTACCGGGCGCGGTATTCGCGGAACGGCAGGTGCGTGGGACGGACGACGATTGGGGATTTGAATCTGACGGTGTGCAAAAGACACTTGGCTATCGTCGGGAGCACGGGGCACGTCGCCACGTTCGATTGGCAGACGGGGACGATGCATGCAGAGTTGCAGCTACAGGAGACATGTCGGGACATCACGTACGTGGTTATTGGCGTGCGTGTGCACTGCCGTGCTCGATGGCTGCTAGGTTCCTACAGGATCAATCCTTTTTCGCGGTCGCCCAGAAGAAATACGTCTTCATCTATGATCGCAACGGCGTCGAGCTGCACAGACTGAAATCGCACATCGAGCCTACGCGACTCGAGTTTCTCCCCTACCACTGGTTACTTGCGAGCGTCGTGAGTGCGCCGGGTCGTTTTCCTGACTTCCCTCCCGACTTTTTTTTTCGATAGGGAAACCCTGGGTATCTAAAATACCAAGACACGTCAACCGGTGTGATCGTCGCAGAACACCGGACGAAAGCTGGCGCGTGTCGCACCATGACTCAGAACCGACACAGCGCCGTCATCCATCTCGGACACCAGAACGGCGTGGTGTCGTTGTGGACTCCGAACCTCCCTCATCCTGCAGTGCAGCTCCTCACCCATCTTGGTCCCGTCGTGGGCCTCAGCGTCGACCCGAGTACTGGCGGACGCTACATGGCATCGTCCGGTGCAGACGGCACCGTCAAAATATGGGATTGCCGACAATGGAAGGGTGCGGTGCGAGAATGGACGACGCGAGGGGGTGGTGCCGAGCTCGAGTGGAGTGCCAAGGGCGCGTTGGCGGTCGCCACCGGCGGAAGCGTCAACGTGCGCCCCGTTCGTTTCTCGGACGCGATTCACGACAGCTCATGCCTTGGTCGCAGGTGTACACGAAACCGTCGATACAGACCCCGTTCGCTGCCAAAGCCCCGCCACCGCTCTACCTTACGCATGCGATACGCCATCGACCGCTCATCTCGGTCCGGTTTTGTCCGTTCCAGGACGTCCTCACGGTCGGACATAACGCGGGTCTGTCCAGCCTACTAGTACCGGGATCTGGAGAGCCCAACTTTGACAGCACCGAAGCCGATCCGTTTGAAGACAAGAAGCGGCGACAGGAACGCGAGGTCAAGGGTCTCTTGGACAAGGTCAGCCTCCCCCGACGAACGACGCCCGCATGTTGCACAGGACGTGCTGACTCTCTCGCGCTTAGATTCAACCAGACATGATCGCGCTCGATCCCGACTTTGTGGGATCGTTGGCACCGCCGACGAAACTGACGACGGCGGTGAACGACACGCATGACATTCCCTTTGCGCGTCTTCCACGCCTGGAGCGGCTACGGATCGAAGGGAAAGCGGACGAGACGGAGGTCGATGCGGATAACGCTGACGACGACGACGACGGTGACAATGCGAAGAAAACGTCGGGGGCAGAGCGGGAAAAACGCAAGATGCGTGGCAAAGGCAAGAGTTTGAAACGGTGCGTCCACGCTCGCTGCGCGCGCGCGAGTTGGCGCTGACGTGCGCGAATCAGGTATCTGAGGAAGCAGCGCAAGAATGTCATCGATCCGACTGCGGTTCGTATCCTGATCCCCCCCTTTTTTTCTCTGGATGAGTTGACGGAGGCTGTTGTCGCTTGCAGGTGGCTATTCGTGCCAAGTTGGAGAAGCAAAGGGAGGAGAGACGGATCGCGAAGGCGATTGAAAAGGGGGAGATGGAACCCAGGAAACCATCTGCGCTAGATCGTTTCAGGCGTTCATGATGTCGTATCAAAATGTCCGTTCCAGATCATTTCTGGGATGGCTTTTTTATGGTCCGATTTTGAGAGAAACATGATGCTGGCACCCAGGAGGTCCTTATTCATGCCATGAAGCACTTGGTGTGACATGTTGATGTGCTGCATATTCTTACACGGTAGGTGGTACAACTGCAATTCCTATTTCCTCGCTTCGGCCGCGAGCGCAGCCAGTTCCTTAAAGTCTTTCACCACCAAATCCACATTGCCTCCTTCTGCCTTGCTCCGCGTGTTTTTCCTGATCTCCGGCGTGTCTTCTGCGGGGCGCGGCACATATATCGTCTTGAACCCCGCTTGTGCTGCGCCGTCGAGATCCCATACGTGCGCGGCGACCATCGCGATGCGTTCCGGGGGGACGCCGAGATGGTACGATGCAGAGAGGTATGCCTGTTTCGTCCTATATGTCCACCCCTCTCAATGAGCGATCGCCAAGCCACTCCAAAGGGCTAGATCACACGTACGGCTTGTATACCCCAAAGAACTCGGTCGACAAGATGCCGTCCCACGGAAGCTGTTTGTTTTTTGCCTAACACGGCGATCCTGTCTCAGCCAAGATCACACGTACCCACTTTTGCGGGACACTGCTTACCATGTCGACGAGGAGCCTATAGTTGCCGTTTGAGAGGCAGATCACGATGCTGTGGTTGGAGAGTTCGGAGAGCCCCGGGAGGGTGTCTTCGTATGCTATAGGAGATGTTTATGACGTGCGGGCGATGATGGAGGCTGGGACGGAGAGCCGGGGCGCCCACTTACCGTCTAGGTCGTGCCACACGTGCACAAGGTCTCTGCGCGCGGTGTCGTCCCAGAGAGGGGCGAGGTGGGACCAGCGCGGGGATACGAGCATGGCGTCGAGGATCTAGCATACGGCGTGCGACGTCGGTCGGACGGGGACAGGATGGAGAGCAACGGTACCTTGCGATGGGCGATATCGACGTTGAGACTGCCTGCGGCACCGGCGTTGACGGTGCGACTGCATTTGAAAAGCATCGGTGAGCGCGTGTTAGGGTTGGCGCACCCCCAACTGCCAAGCACCCCTCGGTCCGAGGGGAGGACGGGATTGCGGCACTCGAGGGGGGGGCAGTGGGGTTGGATGCGACTTACATATGATCGTAATACCCCTGTCGCCACTCGCGCGCAAACTCGACGGCGTCCTGGTCTGCCGTGCGCCGGTGTTAGGTCGTCGCATATGCCGTGATGGCAGAGATAATGAACGTTGATCATCCCGCGAACAGACGAGATGTTGGCAGAGACGCACCTCGATCATGAGACGCTCCGTCGCTGCGACGAGCGACTTCACGCTTCACCGTCGTGAACCAGTCGACGGTCGTCCCGAGTACGTCGAACACATAAGCGTCGACGTCGCGCAGAAGCGAGACGGCATCGGAGGGCATGTGTGTCATTTCTTGGGGGGTGCTCTACTAACAAACCAAGCTCACTGGGCGGCTCCACGGAGGATGCCACCGTGTGACTTTGATGTGGGCGAATCGCGCTTGTCGACGACCACGCGGGCAATGAAACAACGAGCAGCGAATGTTCGACGTGTTTCAGCAATCCGACGTGGCAATGCCGATGCTGACCATGGTCCGAACCAATACTCCCCTTGTAGTCGAGCTGCAACCTGCCAGCGGCAGAAAGAAAGTCGTCCTGTGTCAGCAGACACATTTACTTTGTTTGCATTCTCTCTCAGACCAGCTAGTGTCCACTTGTGGTAGGTGGGGTAGGTGGAACCAAATGCCTGGTAAAGCGACTTGCTACTGATCTATCGTTTTGCAATCTCGGCCAGGCAAGCTCAAATGAAATCACTGATCTGGCAGGTCTTCTAGACAAGAAAAAACCGTTCTCCGCGGGCATTGGAAAGCTACTGTAGAGTGGGATTGGTCAGCGCTTCAGAGTATGGGGTGCCAATCTAAGACCCGTTGGGACGCCTTCCCTTCTACAGTGGGTCCCGAGTCCTCCACTTCTGCCACGCCCAACTCGATTTGTGCTGCAGTCACTCCAACACCGACGCCTGAGTGCTTTCCACATCAGATTCTATTTTCACCACGACCAACTTGATTCGTGCTGCAGTCACTCTAACACCGATACATGGGTGCTTTCCATAATGGGTTCCAAATCATTCGCCTCCACCACGGCTAATTTGATTTGTGCGGCAGTCACCGATACATGGGCGAGCGTCCACGTTTCTGCGGCCGACACGTGTGGGTAATCTCAACGGAGGCCCGTTCTTGCAAACGACGGGAGCGCGCATCTTCTCCGGAGAGTCAGAGCCTTAAAAAGTGTGATGTTATTCCCTCCTCCTCATGTTCCACATCTACTTTTTGGCCTCGTCCATTCTCGGCGGGATTCTCCTCGCCCTCTTTGCCAATGCGGCATCCGTCAAGCTTTTCAGTTTTCTTAGGAGACTGGGAGACATATTCATATCTGGTGCCGTTAGTATACCCTAATGCAATGCTAGCCATGTCACTGAGTACCTGTCCTGTAGAGTACTATGCACGCCGTCTTGCCAGGGAAGCCAGCTGACTATAATGGAAAACCCTTGACCAGGTAAGCAAAATCATCCTCGGAGAGGCAGGTCTCTTGATGTGGTTGTGTAGAGCACAAGTTATGGAAGCCTTCCCGGAAGGCACTTGGCAACGTGAGGCGTATGACGGTTTCAGGAGGGTGCTGCTCGACGAAGACCCCGTATTCCCGTGCATTTATGCTACCAAGGGCTTCAAAACCGATGATCAACTCTACTTGTTCATCGATTCAGATGACGTCTCTGACCCTAGCCACATCCGATCCTTGGCCACTGCGCTGACAGTGTACTTGCCACAAGCGCGCAACCTTGGTCCAAACACGTCGTTGGTCCTGTTGGCGAAGAAGATGCCACACACAAGGACGATTGAAGAATATAACAGACTGTTCTGGGAGTTGCTCAACGGCCTCGCCAAGCTTGACGCGAAACCCTGGCCCGCGAACGTGCCTCGCGACATTGACACTAACACATGGTCCTTCTGCTTCGACGGGGAGTCATTCTTCACCGTCATGCAGACGCCAGCGCACCAAGTTCGTCGGTCGCGCTACGCACCTAGCCTGACCGTCGTGTTCCAACCTCAATGGATCTTCGACATTCTGTTTAGCACTGCTGCGAAGCGTGCTAGCGCAATGGCAAAAGTCCGTGCCCTGCTCGCAAAATACGACACCATCCCTGTAAGTCCTGATCTGAAGAAAGAAGAAGAACCCGGATATCGCGAGTGCAAGCAGTATTTTTTGCTGGACGAGAATGAACCGGCCTCGTGCCCTTATACCAGACTCGGAGATTCTGAGGTCTTGAAAGCTTAAAGGCGAGCTTATGTGCTATATTTATTAAACGTGCGATCTGACGTGTGTTTTTCAGCTTGCTGAATCATTGTGAACCCCAGTACCTTCCTGTTTGTTTCGACGTATCATCGTCCCAACGTTTCCTTTGCAAGGGTTTTATCATCGTTGTAAATCGGTGTATTTGTACTGTGTACGTGCCGACATCCAATCAGCACAGTATTTTGTTTGCTTCGACGGCGAGATCAAGTGAGATTATTGTAGAGACCTTTGCAGAATGTGAAGTTTGGGTACACTTGCCGGTGCTTTCTAGAATATCAACGATCCGATCACAGCTATAACTACAATGATGGTTTCTCTCGAATAAGCAATATTCGGACATGCGTCGATTCCACCGGCATCCCCGCACTCCCAAGTCAGTCAGACCTTGCTTCGTCTCCCCTAGCTATGGCGTTCCCCATTCATCGTCACTGGGACTCCCTTCAGCACGTTCACTCGCTCCATCACCATCGCGGTCACCCACGAAGACATCCCCCTTGACCAGGTCCGTATCGTGCCCCACCCCGCCTGCGAGAAAGTCGACCTCAAACTGAGTGTCTCAGACCATCACGCACCACATCGATGATCGCGTCACACAGGAGGCTGCGCCCAAGGCAATGGATATGTAGTTATCGCGGAGCAGATACGGGCATTCATCAGCTTGGTAGGCGCACACGGCGGGACAACTAAATCGTCTGATAACTGACACGCGTTCGGCCCTCGACTGCTTGTACACTCCAATGAATTCGGTCGGGGGTAAGACCCAGGCTTCTTCCTGCTGATTCTTCGAGTGAGGAGGCAGCATACTAGTAGCAGTGGATAGGTCTGAGTGGCTATACATGTTGAGAATAATGGTATTCATATTCTCTTTCTATTAAAAAGACCGTTATTCTAGACTCAGTCATGTGACCCATCACATGACCTTATCTGTTATCTTTGTGGATTATGCTATTCACATTACAAGATAGATGATGTCATGTTTCAGACCATGACATCATAGATAAGAGTCTTCTTTGCTATTTGTTGATATATTTGTTATCACTTATCTATGATAGCACTTACTCATGGATGTTCTTTGACATTCCATGACATTCTGCTTTGGGCTACTTATAGTAGTTTCCCACACAGGTCTACCAGACCTATTACCTACTTAGGAGTAAAGGCTACACAGATATAAGCAATCCTGTAGCTATATAAGCTGGGTCCTTATGGCTCAGTATAATAACAACTAAAGTTCACTGCTAGTTGCTTTGCTTGCTACATTAGCATCACAAAGCACCCCCACCTCTCTTCCAAGCAGTTCTTCACTCAGAGTGAGTTTCTTACTCTGACCCATCTTCCTCTCCTGTCTCCTGCTGAGAGAAGCTTTGTCTCTCGACAGGTTATGAGCCCCACTTAGTCAAGTCCAAGATAGTGCATCTCTTGTAGTGACTTACCAGGCTAGACTTGGATTAGAGGTTATTGCTCTGTTTGCTTTAGTACAGAAGATGCCTACACCTGAACAAGCAAGGAGACTACTTGTGCAGTACCTTTCCTGGGCTACTTTGGCCCTTAGTGGATTGATGGGCTACTTAGTAGAATGTCTACCGATGCTTTATTTGAATGAAGACACCTTCTTCACAGTGTGGGGTGAAACCCACAATGCCTTCACTTTCATCTGGATTATATCCAAGACCCCAGGCTCCATTGTCTTTGACTTTGGAGTGTGAAATGAAACTGACATTTGGAATGTGACTTTGTCTATTAGACATCATGCAGTCAGTTTCAGAGAAAGCATAAGTGCTTTGAATAATTCCTCAGCATCAAGGCCATGTCTACTTGCTCCATCATCACTTCCACCTTCCACCCTTAGCTTTACTAGCTCCTACTTGAGGTCTTTCACCTGTACGAATATCCACAGATCCTAGATCAAGAATCCCTTTCCAGGTCCCCTGCTCTATTTGTCACAGGAATCTTGAACTTGGCAAGATCTGTACTCATCCAGGTCAAGATACTATAGTCAGGAATGATTCTCTTACTGCTGCAGATCATTTGCAACACCCCTTCACTAGATTTTGCTATCTCAGAGGTATAGGTAGAAGAAATCCTCTATCTACTGTTGGACCTACCCCTCCTAACTCTTTGGTCCACTCCCCACAACTGACTCACCAAGTCAACTCTACCTCTGTTGCTTGGGTTCTAGCAGATCTAGAAAATCTAGTGCACACTTTAATGGATCCTTTGTATCATCCTAACAAACCAGATCCTGCTTTACATTTTGACTTACCTTGATATATACCACCTCCCAGATACAATGCCTTGTCTCTCAGTGACACCATCACCCATGAATAAGTGCAAGGACTCCTTCGGGACAGTCAATATCTAGAGCCGGACAGAGATGAAGGAGGAACTCATGTTTCCTGAACAGTTCCTTACACAGGACCTAATAGGTATTGACCTACTCCTAAACAGTCACCTTGTGGCCATGACCTCCTTCTGCCAGCCACTCAATGTGGATGAGGAGTCAGTTCACCTACAGGTTATATGGAATGAGGATGGCAATCTAGTGCTGTATTCATGGTACCTTCAGCAGAAGACCAGGTTAGCTCCCCTGATGGTCCTTCAAATTCCAGTCTCCAATAGACTGGTTTGACCGTTTTAGATCTACCCAATAGAGAGCAGGATCTTTCAGCTGACAAATGGGCTGATGTTTAAGGATGAATGCTTAGCAAAAGCATACAAGGGTGCTGGGTACCCATTCCTGGTTGAAACCTACGAGGATTCTCCTTGTATGCACATTCATCATGGAGGATATGAGATCCTCCAACAAGCCCATTTCCCAGCCTGCACATAGAACTTTACATTCTGGCGATCTCTTGCTCCCAATCTTATGCTTGAAACAGGTCCCACTCCTATCTGTATTCCATCTCAATGGAGTTATAATAAAGCTCTCAATGCTCATCTTTGCTATGACTTTCATCACGATTCCTCTCCTTTAGCTTGCAGACAGAAACACATTCAGTGACTGATTAAATCTGCCCACACAGATGAGGAACTTGAAGTCATGTATTCTGTCCTTAGTGGCAGATATAGGCCAAGAAGGCATCAACACACTGCTGAAGAAGGAGAAAAGCAATGCCAACTTTGTTAAAGTGGCTACTACTCTCTTCTTTCTGATACCCAGCTTCTTTCCTCTTTCCTATTCCAGCTCTGCTCTTTATGCATCTGACCTCTATTATGGTAATCTTACCTATATGAATGTCTCATCTGATGTCTTCTCTGTACAATTTTTTCTCTTCCCCTATGTCACTCATAACTCTAGATGGATTGTTCTTGGTACAGGTTTCTTTAATGATGATACCATTGCAAATCCTCATTATTATGAGGAGGTACTCATTGAGGAATTCTTTGCACACTGTACTCAAGATTTACCACTTTGGTACAATCCTTCAAGAACTAGAAAAATGATGACAAGAGAAAGATACAAGAGACACAGAAAGTGCTACTGGAACTCTCAGAGGAAGAACAAAGGAAAGACTGGAGGTAGCACCACTACTGGAAACTTGGATAGTGGAGCATGCACCAACACTTCTCTCCTGGTAAATTTTGTTTATCAGAACTTCATTACTGACTGTGGATATTTAGAACTATAATCAGAAATGGCTGCTCAAGCACCATCTGATTTTAAGATTAAAAACCAAGTTCTCTTCTCTGTTTCCAAGCTCACTGACAAAGATGATTACTCTGCATGGTGTTGTCACATTGTTCCAGTTCTTCATGCCTATTCCATCTGGGGTTTTATAGATGGAACTGTTACATACATTTCTCTGGCCACACCACTGGCCACTGGTCCTCAAGCTGCAGGTGCAGCTGCACCACCACCACCACCAGAAAACGATGAGCAGAAGAAATGGAAGATCATGGATGGAAAGATCATGGAAATCCTATGTATCACTGTCAATGACAATATCCTTGAACATGCCATTTATGGATATACCGACACCACATGTTCCTCAGTGGCAAAAGCTTTCTGGAATATGTTAAACAACCTCTACAGGATGCCAGGTTTACCTGGCTGATTCACCTTATTCAGGTGAATCTCCCACCATAGACTTGACTGGCATAATATCAATGCTAAACTCAATGATATGGAGATGTTGTTCAGAGAGTATGATGCAGCAGGACCACCTCTTGATGATGCTATAAAAGCTATGATGATGCTTTCAGCATTGCCAGATGATGGCATATCCCTTGCCTCCACCATTGTTGCCACTATCTCCACTGCCAACTTTAATGTTGCTAATATCCAAAATCATATCATCATGGATGCTGAAGTCCAACACTCCTTTAGACCATCCTTGAAGTCTTGAATCTTCAATGTAGAGACTGTTTCTGAAGCAAACAAGACTGCTGTTATCAAACAAGGACCACCACCTAACAACACTTGACAGTCTCAGTCCCAAGTTCTCCAGAAGAAAAACTGGAGGAACTACAACCAGCCATCTGGTAAATAGCCGTAGCAGCCACAACCTGCTAATTCTGGGACCCCTAAACCCCAGAATCAGTCTCGTAAGGATCAGAAACATTTTGGCTTCCAAGCTAGAGGAAAACAGAATAAGGATAAAGAAAAAGGCAAAGCCACCAATTCCTTCAAAGGAGATGATACCTTCACATATGCAGTAGAACAAGAGGATCCCTGTGATCGTTTTGTCAATCATCTTGCCATGGATGTGGACACCGGTTTCAACATAGCTGGACCTTCTTTCCAACCATCCACTTCCACACAGCCCTTTCTCTTCCACATCAGCTTCTAGCTATCTGCAACCTGATGCATCTAAAATGGAGATAAAGGATAGCAAAGGGAAGAAGAAGAAGAAGAATGTTAGGTTCTCTCTTGGAGGTCTTCCTTCAGACACATCACATCTTCAACACAACATCAAAGATACCTTTGCTTATATGGACTCAATGGCATGGGAGTTAGAGGGGAATGAAATCTTTGATTTCATTTACACCCCCCAGATAGCCCAAACTATCTTGGAACATCCAGAACTGCTGCCACAAAGCGAGACCCCTCCTAACAGCATTTATGCTTGTTTGGAGTTTGATCCATATGCTACATATGATGATGTGAATGAATATGCTTTTGACTGTTACATGGTCAAATGCAAGGAAGTAAACCTCAGTTCTAATTCCACAGATCAGGATATATGGCTTATTGATAGTGGTTGCACC
>JBBPJY010000387.1:0-11243 GCA_038088975.1 Xerocomus cyaneibrunnescens
TTTTTTTTTTGACGTCCTCTTCACCTTCGCTGTTTTCAAGGCATTGACGGCCTCCCATCGCACAGTCCTTATCACGTCACGACTACATCAAAGACAATGAGGTTCAGCACGTTCTCTACTCTGCTGCTTTCTTCTCTGGCTTCGGCCCGTCCGAGCCTAAGATTACGTCGGTCGAGTGGTTACCAGCTACTGCGTGATATTGACGCTATCGACATCAGGTAGGTCCAGTCTCATATGCGGTCACGCCTGGCCCAATTATTTTCTGATCCGTCGTCGTAGCAGCGCAACTGCTACATCCAATACTATGTTGCCCACCGCGACACCAACCACCTCGCCTGGTTCTGGTTCGACCAACTCCAGCAGTGCCCAAACTTCCTTGACCCTCGTGTCTTCTGTGATCGCCACAAACTTCTCGCAAAACGGTTTGAACGTGAACACTTCAGAACCTGGTGAAGTCGCTTCGCTCACGTCCACCAACAACTTTATCAACTGGTGTGCTACGCTCCCTGACCTTCCCATCACCAATGGCCAGCAGCTTAAGAACGGTTCTTGTAACCCTGCTCCAATGGGGGCAATTCCTTCCACCTCCAACATGCCGAGTGCGAAGTTTGTCACGCCAGCCAACCTCGGTGTCGTCCCACCGAACACTACCTTTCCAATTACGTTGGCCGTCAGGAACTTTGCGACGGGTTACTTTGTCAACCCAAACACAAACTACCTTGCAGCACCTCAGCAGCTCGATCCAACCACTGGTCTCGTCCAGGGGCATGCGCATGTTGTTATCGAGGCTCTCGAATCTCTCTACCAGACCACTCCTACAGACCCAACCAAGTTTGCTTTCTTTGTGGCGCTAAACAATAAAACCGATGCCAGTGGCTATCTGCATGCTAATGTCACTGGTGGCCTTCCTGAGGGCACGTACAGGATGTCAACTATGATCGCCGCGATGAATCACCAGCCCGCGGTTTTACCGATCGCCGAGCGCGGTGTCGCGGATGATACAATCTACGTAAGTCCGAGTTCTGGAGCATCAGCTGATCTGACGTATCGCATTTCTAGTTTACCGTCATGAGTACAGGTCAGAGTACTACCAACACCACAACCACGACTCCCACCCACACTCCTCGGCCCTCTCAACAACCTACCACCGCTACTCCCATCGTCCCTCCTAGCAGCCCTACTACTACGCCGATACCTAGTGCAGCAAACATCACAGACACATGCTAGCTCTTGATACCAGCGCAACGTTCTCTTTTACGAATTTATAACATTGTTGGAGCACTCGTTGACCGACTACTCCAGTAATCTACCGTTTGAATTCTGTTTGTGGACACACGTGCATTTGTATTGATATACTTATTTGTAGCAGTCAGTTGCATGTAGCAGTTTACTTGTGGGTTACGAGGAAATTTGATTCAGTAGAACTTTCCTGATATGGACGAGGATCGACGCGCAATCTTTCATTGACTCGGCTCGCTCCTCGCTTTCCTTTTATCCTGCAATCTAATCCTCTTCCTCTAAGTCTTCCTTGGTGACTACTTTGCCTCGTATGTCTATCATTGCCAATATTTAGCACCGCGGTCATGAGCGACAGTGAATTTCTCCAGCTTTTTGGTCATGTCGGCCCCGAGAAGCACCGTCATCATCAAAGTCCCCGCGACTTCTGCCAACATCGGACCTGGTTTTGATGTAGTAGGGCTCTCTCTTTCACTGTACTTGACGCTCACCGTCAAATTTGGACCTCCGTCGACTTCCCTCGTCAAAATCACCTACTCCGGAGAAGGGGCCGAAGAAGTCTCCCTCGATCCCTACCGAAACCTCTTGACCCGTGTTGCGCTCTACGTCCTGCGTTGCAACGCCCACCGTTCGTTCCCTCGTGACCTTGTTCACATCCACGTGGACAACCAGATACCCTTTGGCCGCGGGCTCGGCTCGTCAGGCGCAGCCGTCATCGCAGGGGTCCTCCTCGGAAACGCGCTCGGGCAGCTCGGTCTGTCGCGCGTACGGATGCTTGATTACGCGCTCATGGTCGAACGACACCCGGACAACGTGACCGCGGCGCTCGTCGGCGGTTTCGTCGGCTCGTACCTCCGCGAGCTCGATCCCGTCGCGAGCGAGGCGGCCCAAGTGCCGCTGTCGGAAGTCCTACCAGAGTACCCTCCAGATGCAGGGGAGGAGTGGGGGTTGTCGCCCCCCGTTCCTCCGTTTGACATCGGACACTTTGTACGTTTCGGCTGGTGTCCCGCCATCAAAGCCGTGGCGATCATACCTCGATTCGAGCTGAGTACCGCCAAGGCAAGAGAGGTGTTACCCATGGAGTACGCTCGAAAAGACCTCGTACGTGGGCTCGTGAGGGGTGCCCTTCTCTGACCCAGCTGATGATGCAACTTAGGTTTTCAACATGCAACGACTTGCCGTGTTGACTACCGCGCTCGGACAGTCACCTCCAGATCCTGAACTTATCTACGAGGCGATGAAGGATCGTGTTCATCAGCCGTATCGAAAACAACTCGTATGTTTTCGCCGTGTTATAGACCGTCGATGATCAGCTTAAAAACATGCACAGATTCCCGGTTTGCCAGAAGTGACATCGTCGCTTACCCCCAAATCACACCCTGGTCTACTTGGTATTTGTCTCTCAGGAGCAGGGCCAACGATTTTGGCTCTCGCAAGTCACAATTTTGAGGCCATTGCAGAAGGGGCTCGTGCTATATTTGCAAAAGAGAACATACAAGTAGACTGGAAGTTGCTTGAAGTCGTTGGCGGAAGTGAGTGTTACTCGGCAGAGGTGAACTAGATAGAGCTAGAACGAACGTAAAACAAAATGATCATTACTGGTCGTATTGTATCATGACATGCGGTGTCATAGGTATATGCTTCCGGGTATCCTAAAATCTAATATCTCCTGGCTTTTAGCTCCTTGCATTGAGACAAACAGCTCTCATCGCGACAAGGGATGTTGAACTACCATCAAATGGTAGGTCAACAGTGAACATCACATCGCTACGGTCGCTGTTCAAGTAGACCGGCAGCGTCACCAGGCTGCTCTTGTCAACGGCATCCTCATCTTCTTGCACCCAACGGACTTGAGATGCATTCAGATGAACTGCCTGGCCATCGTTGAGCACAAGCTGTCCACCATCTGCATCCCACGCAGCTCCCTCCAACGTCAAACCTAAACCATCGTGATTAGAAAAGAGCTGCCTGAAGACACTCCACGACTCACCATCGACAATGAAGGCACCAGGGTTGCTCATTTTACCAATGTCCAACCGCAGACTCAGCGTCTCCAGACTCCACCGCTTGCGATGAGCCACAGTCTGCCGAGTGGCAGTAATATACGCCTCTGGGAAGAAGAGTCCTCCAAGCCAAACCTCGACGTTAGACAATGACTGCTGCATTGTCGTAATGCTGTCCAATTGAGCGAGGCGACGAGCAAGATCAGGAATCCATTCCGACACGGACATGGCCTTGGGAACCTTGTATCGTCTCCAATGTGTTGGAATGGTACCTAGATCATCTCAGTTTGGGTACGATTAAGAGAGCACCAAATTGACCTTTGGTCAAGGAGCTCATTAAAGCACGGAGGTGGTTAGTCTGTTTCAGTTCACCCTCGCAAACCTTGACGACGTCCGCAAGGTCTCTGCGAACCTGGTCAAGTAACTTGCGTCCGATGGTGCCTTCCCGGAAGAACAGGCGGTAGAGTGGATCTGGGTTGTCACTAGATTGTTTGGGCAATGTATTCAGGGACTGGATAAAAACATCAGTCACGACTCAGTCATTACGAGCGACGTGTCCTGACCGATGGGAGCTGGGTTAACCATTCGCGACAACGCTCGTGCAAGTTGCGCATCCACGCAGGCTGCTGTGAAGACTGACCCTTGGACGAACCACCGGTGCTCGGCACATCATCCTCGTCGTCGGCTAGAGTCCGCATCTTTCGTAATTTGCCGAGAAGCTCGTTACCTATGACGAATGAGCTTGGGTGCATCGGACTCTCTTCAAACTAAACTCACCCTGAGCAACAGCGATGACCTTTTCTGCAGTGGGCGGCAGGGTCAACCATGATGGCGGCTCGCGGTCTGGCAGCCCTTGTACCCATGATAAAAAGTGCTCGAGTTTAGTGCCATCAGGAGCTTCAAGAACCTGACTACTATTGATACTGGGCACCAGGTTGAAATCCACATTGTAAGCAGCCGGAGTGAACAGTTTGTCGACGAACGCATCGAGAATGCGTTGATCGAAGTCACTGTCAATACGCCCACCATATACCGATTGTTTGATGAGCGTCCGGAGCGCATCCCATGGAATAGTGGCGGGGTCCACATTCGCTCTCCCTTTAGCAACGGCATTGAGCCAGGTGTCGATAGTGCCAAACGCAGATGCCATATCGGAGTCGTTGAAATCGTACGTTTTGCTCCATCCCAGTGGAACATAACGCAATCGTTCTTGTACGACAGCATGGAACCATGCGAGGAGGAAATACAAACGGACTTTCTCAGCGGGCCCTTGGACAAGGCGTTGGGGAGCAATGGATCCCAGCGAGTCGAGCAAGTTGGCCTTTATTCCTGGCGGAGGCTCGTTCATGATGATGCGAGACTGTCGGAGGATGTTGACAGGAATGGATGGATTGGCTTCCATGGTCAAGAAGAGGCGGAAGTTGCGATGAGGGTTAAGGGTTTGTAATTTCTTCTCCAGCTGTCCCAGCCATGAAGGGGCCAAGTGAACGTTCTTGAGGAGGACCCACGTCCCTTGTCTTGATGCTGTGGCGATGGCTTGATCTGCGAGTGTAAAGCCCTCCTGAGAGCCCATGGCAACCGAAGCAGACCGCGCTCCGACAGTTTGTATGAGATTCTCTACACGGTAGCCAGCATCATAACCTGTCACGGATACCAAAGCAAGCGGGGTCGTAGCAGGGACTTCATTTGCAACCATAGCGCCGAGGTCGAGTTCGGATGACAAGTCATTTTGGAAAATAGTCCGTACAAACGATGCGGTGGATTGCAAGAGACGATCAGGTCGCAAGCACTTGACAATGAGCATAGAACGAAGGGCCTCCACAGCAGCTGCTCAAGTGTCAAGACGCGAAGAGCTCGTAGAGGGGTGGACACGTACGTGTACTTGGCTCCCAGGGCAGAGGTACCATCGTTTCAGGGTTTGCAGATTGTAGGAAAGGAATCCAATCTTCGGGATGCTCGATAACGTTGTTCTGAACAGGCTTGAAAAGACTTTGCTTGGCATAATCTTCGAGGTGCATCATCTGCTCTGGAGAGAGTATGGAAGAAATCGGATGTTCGGCTGCAGAGGCGTTTGGCTTTCCAACGATCCCCTGACCACTTTCCAGCAGGAACTCTAGTTCGTCGGCGATATCTTCAACACCCCGCAACTTCACTTGCGCCAAAAGTACAGCGAGCATGACATGGTCACGATGAAGCAAAGCCCTCGAGGTTCGCTTGTACACAATCAGGAAGAGGTCGTTCAGCAAGATCTCCCGCCGTCTGTTATAATCAGTGACGTTCTTCAAGTTGGGATTATGATGGAGCACGTGGTCGAAGATGTCGAGGAAGAACCGAAGGGAGAACTGATAAAAGTGATTGACGAGGTTGAGTTGTTCAAGAATGAAGAACACGGAACTGCAGGCTTGTGCCAATGGCAGATATTCAGCCGTCACTTGTTCGACTTCCTTCATTACGATGTCCGTCTCCTCCACCTTGCGCGTGATCTCTGCCGCTTCCCGTTTCAGGGTTTCCAAAGTGCCGATGACTTTGTCGTCGTCAAGGATGTTTCCGCTTGATTCGTTGAGGGCTTGCAAGAGCAGCTTTTCTAGCATTCGGAGGCGAAGGCGGAATTCGCCTTGGGCCTTCATGAGATCCGTTCGCTTGCGTTCAGTATCTGGCCGTTCCACCTTGAGTACCTGATCCAAAGATTGACTTTGGAGACTGCTGCGCGTCATCGTGAAGTTGACGAAGGTGACTCTACTGCAAATGTCGGGGGAGAATTCGACCGAGGGATCCCGGGTCGAGAGGAACATCGTGAACGCAGGTGAGAAGTCGATATCTTGGTTACCGATGCGAATGAGGACACGACCACCTGTTCTACGAATCTCCTTGTTCAAGACGGCATTCAAGATAGGATCCAAGTGCTCGACGTCCTGGATGAGAATGGGGTTCCCGAATCGCAGCGCGCTTTCTAAGACCTTGAGGAACGCTTCATCAAGGAAACTGGTGACCGTGATCTTGCGTTCTTTATACTCGTTGAGCAAGAAGGTCGTTGCCTGACCAGTGGGATCGATAATCAACGGGTATCGGTTGAATCGTTTGAGCATGATCGCGTTCTCTGTAGTCAGGTTGTCGGCTGGAAGTGATTTGGATTGCCAGCTCAAGCGATCATCCGCGGTGGATAGGTACTCCGTAAGCGAGAGTTCCGGTTTAAACTTGATGTTGGCTTCGAGAAGATGGTTCGACCAATCTTGCCACATCACCTCTCGGTAATGCTGGTCGAAGAAACCACCGTACGCGAGGAACGCCGCAGACAGTAACACGTCACCCACGATGGTGCTCATTTCGGCGTCAAAGGTACGACTTCCAGACTCCCATCGTCCCTTCTCTGACGACAAGCTTTCAAGGAGTTTCATGCTACGATCAACCTTGCTCTGCACGCGTTCCATCTCTGATTTGATAGCTTGCGTCTCCGAAATAAGCAGTGCGTATTCTTCCTTGTACTTGGCAATCTTGGCTTCTAGTTCTGCGACGATGGTGATGATTTGAGCAGCTTGTTTCTTTGTCGTCTCAGCTTGCGTTTCAAGGGACTGCACTTCGTTGCGCAGAGGTTCGACCTTATCAAGAATCTCGGAGAAGCGAACCTGCGCGAGGACCCACTTGACGAGAGGACCACAAGCCTTACTGGCACGTTGGACACTCTCAAAGTTGAACGACGGCCGACTCAGGAAATCCCTCTTCATAAGCTCGCGGAGAGCCTTGGTCATTTGGTTATTGGTGTCGAAGTTGACAATCCGCTGAATAAAGTCGTCCCGACGAATGATACCTTGGACTGTACGCCAGCTGTCGATCTTGTGACCGAGGATCGTGCAGACAGATTCCATGGCAAGCTTGACAGCTTCAGGTGGATTGGCCATCGTCCTGACTTCTTGCAAGTGTTGCCTCTTGATGTTGCTGACAGCAGCCTGTGCTTCCAACACAGCGGGCTCTGCGTCTGCGAGGTCAGCCATGACAACAGCACGACGTTGTGCGATATTCTTGTCCTGTTCGACCAAGGCAGCCTGGATTTCGATGGACGCCGCCTTCTTCTGCTCGGCCTCCTGCTGGTCTGCAACCATGCGCTTGAGTTTCTCGTTCGCTTCGGCATCCTTGGCTTGAAGTTGAGAACGCTTCGTAGCGAGACTCTTGCGGAGCTCCTCAACCTGGGTCACCGTGTCCTTGAGTTTGTCAAGACCAACGTGAAGGTGGCGTTGCTGTTCCTCGAGTTCGTCGCGCTTCTCGTTGTAAAGTCTGACATAGTGATTGATGCTGAGGAAGTCGATCAGGTTGGGGTTCAATCGACACGAAGTGAAAAGACTCACAAATCGAGGTAGTGCCGGGGAGTAACATAATTGTAACGACCTTGACGACGACTGATGCGCTGGTTGATCTGGTGCATCGACATATGGACGTAGACGAGCGCATTCACGACAGCAGTGCGATGGACAGGAGGCATGGACAGCTCGCGGTAGGCGATAGGGAAGTGAACAGGGGGGGAATACGAGGCTAAGTCCAGGTCCAACGTATGCGTGAACTCCATGCCGACTTGGTAGAATGCTTGATCCGACCAGTCGCCGAACCAGTCGAGAACGCAACGGTTGAACAAAGCGGGCGACGTGGCGGCACGGGATGCGAGACCGTTTTCGGGCGGATTCATAGTGAAGACGACGTGGAGATTCTTCGCGACTTGCTGGGTGAACCACCGGTACAGTTCCTCGTGCGAATCGAGCATGAGTCCATCCCTCTGCGATCCTTCCTTGCACGCTGTCATCAAAGCAGCATGCTCGTCACCTTCGAAGAGACCTGGCACCTCGGCGTTCGCGAGAAGTGTGTTCATGCGTTCCAGGAAACCCGAGTCAAGCACGTTGGATTCGTCCATGATGAAGCAAATCTTCTCGCCCTTGCAACCAGCGCGTCTCAGTACGGTACGGAGATCGTCATCGAAATCATCGCCAGTATACTTGTTCGAAACCTTGATCTGGAAAATGCTCAAGCCATTCAGCCAAGCAACGAAACGAGAGAGCGTCGTCTGACAGCATCGTCAGTCTGGTAGTCCGAGCATGTCAAGTCTTGTTTCTTACCTTGCCACTGCCGCTCACACCAATCAACAACAAGTGGCCCTGGACTTGGCGGAACACACGGTCGATCCTAAGGACATGATCAAGCACGTCGTTGAAAAGAACAAGCGGCACATCCAATTCTTCTTCGTAAAAGACGCGCAGACGAGCCTTGGTGTACTCGCGGAGTACCTCTCTGTCGACAGGGAGGTAATCTTTTGAAGTCCAATTCGAGAAGAGAATGGGTCGGCTCAAGGCTTCGTCGCGATTGATGGTCGGGAAGTGTTCCATCGCAGCGAGGTCAACGTGTTCGTCCGTCCAGTGTTTTTCTTCCTCAGTAACGAGACGGTCTTGGAAGAGACGTAGTGCCTCGTGCGCCCAGACGCGCACCAAGCCTTCCACAGACAGAATCTCCAAGGGACGGATGGCTTCATAGATGCCCCGTACCCATCTCGTAAGTTCACGAGGACTGTAGACGTAGTGAGCTTGGATATCGGAGGTGAAGCGTTTCTGCGAGGCGAGGTAGAAGGAGACCATGGCGTCCGTAAGAGGCTCGGCGTACGCGCGCAATGTCGGGATGACCTTGAGAAGGGCACGATTATATGTACCATAAATCTGCTTGAGCGAGACCTCTCCCGGATAGTCTACCATAACGAGCGGTGCATGACGAAGGAAACGGTGACTGAGAGGAACACGACCAGGATCGGTGGGCGGGTTACATGCCCCAACGAATTGTATACGTTCGAGCTTGACCCACGACATGTCACTAGCACGCCAATATCCACCACATTCAACCAGCTGACGCAAAAACGAGATGACACGCTGCGTGCCATACTTGTCTTGGGCAGGCAGGTTGATTTCATCACAGAACACGACCAACCAGCGACCGATTTGAACGGGCGCCAGGATGACGCCGTTCGGGGTCTTTCTATGTTCGCAATACTGCTCAAACGTCTTAAGGATGAGCTCCGGGGTAGTGGCACTGGAGAAGTTGAGACCGACAACTTCCATGTCAGGAAGCTTGCGCAGCGCACTGAAGAGCGTCATCGTCTTCCCTGAACCCGGAGGTCCGCACAGCATGAGAGGTTTGTGTTCAGAGAGCCACGAATATAGTACTTCCTCGTGCCGCACGGTATCCATCGTCGGAACGACGACATCAGCAGCAGTAACGGAGTGTGCATCGATTTCGATCGATGGCACCTTGGACTGCCAAGCGACCCATTCCCCAGTGGCGATCTGCACATCAAAGTCGATGAGAGACGTTTCAGCAGCCATCGGCGGTAGGTCGATCCCAGTTTGTTTCCGCAGGAACTCGCCCATTTCAGCACGCAAGTCCAGTTTAGCATCACCAGAGAATGCCCAAATGATACTGACCAGGAGGCGCTTGGTGACATATTGTTCAACCTTTTCCAGGGAAAGAGGGAAATCTGAGTGCTGGATGTTGTACTCGATGATGTTACGAGCAGTCTTGTTGAGCAACGAGAAGAGCGTGTGAAGCGCGCGAGTGATCGTAAAGTCCATGATGTGATCGACGGATTCTGCAAACTTGAGAGCAGAGCTAACGAGCTCTCCGTCCGCGAAGTAGCGCTCGAGGATGCCAGCGATTTGAATCTGGGTGGCGAGGTGGGTAGAACCAGGCGTTTCAGTGCCAAGAATGTCGGTACGACGTCCCGGTATATCGGCAGCGTCTTCGTCGTCCGCGTCCAAAGGGACAGACGAAAGCGTGTTGAGGTAGTGGCGATACACCATTGAAGGCTCAATGACGTCCTCGCTGAACCAGATCATACCACAGCGACTGACGGTAGCGGGAGTCGCATAACGCAAGTGCTCGACCTCGAACATGATGCGGACATTGGGAGGCAAGTTCAGACGCTCACCATTGGGCAGCGTGAGCAGTTTGTTGTCATCAAGAACACTAAAGACTGGTGAGTCAATTATTCCAACGTTCAGTGAATAAACAGACCTATTCAGGTTCTCGACCCATTCCGGATCGACGTCACCATCAAATATAATCCAGTGCCTCTTCAAACTCTCGCCACGTACGTCATCCACGATTTTGCGCAAGATATGCGTGAACAATCCATCGTTCCACTCGCGCGTAGTGGGGTCAAGTGTACCATAGAGCGCATCCTTGTGGATCGCTTTAGGATCAATCACATACGAAACTCCTTCGGTGCCATCGAGTCTCTCCAACGCTGACAGGAGAACTTGCCATGCGTTCGTTTTGCCAGTCCCCGAGGGACCGACCATCATAAGACCATGTTGGATCTTCTGGATCTGGTACAATTGGAGAATCTTGGCGATCCACCGTTCGCCGTCCACCAGACGTCGTTCGGCACAAACCTTCAAGATTTGCTCACGGAGAGCCTCCAGATCGACGGGAACGTAGTCTGTGCCAGGGAAGACATCTGCAAGTAAGCTGGAAACAGTTCAACATTTAGCATGTGACGTATCTTGGCCGTCATTAACCCTCACCTTGTAAGCAAAGGCACATCATCAGCGACCAACTTGGGCACGATCGTCTCTGTGACACTCTGGATGACGATGATCTGCTCAGACACGGCATCGGAGAGTCCGTCGACATTGTCCGAGTCCTCCAACTTGGCATTTTGCAGGCGTTCGCGCTTCAGGATACCCGCACTGGCAAGCACAGCCTTAAGCGCACGCAGACCAAAATCATAATGGGGTTGTGGCGAAAGCTGTTCATCACAAAGGTTGAAGAACGGTACGATCTTGGATGCAAGGGATTCGGCTGTTCGGAAGCCCTGAGAGAAGAGCATGACCTGGGCGATGAGCTCGCGGTCAGGCCTTGTCATTGCCATCCTTTGGAGCCGGTCAGAATGATTGTTTACGTGGCAAGAAAATCGACGAACGGTCGGAAGAGCTTTGTCAAATTGGGCGGCAGAGTAGACCGTCCAGCATAGTTGGG
>JBBPJY010000388.1:6873-20165 GCA_038088975.1 Xerocomus cyaneibrunnescens
TGACGCCGTGTGGCAAGGACGAGGAACCCGCCCCAGGTTACGCTGTCCGCCTGACGGTGATGGGCGAGCGGGGCGAGGTGAAACGCGCGATAAGCAGGTTTAGTAGTGCGTTGGGGGTAGTGACCTCCTGAGTGCTGGCCAGTCTTCGTGATAAGATAAGGCGACATATTACGTTCCAAATACTATTAGACCTATGTGCCGAAAAGATTTTTTCTTCAATGTCCCTTCACGATGTTTTCCTATCTTCTCGGTCCAGGTAGGCACCCCGTCCTTTGTCAGTTCGTCGTGTCCTCTCACGATGGCCTTCCCGTTCAGCGTCTTTGTACTGGCGCCTACCTCTCGCCGCCGGAAGGGATCGCGAACGCGCACTGACCATCCGATCGGAGTGCATAGACTGGCTACTGCCGTCTCGTTCACCAGGTAGCATCGAACCCCCTGGACAGGGCCAGGGAAGCATCCGTGCACGAGAGATATGCGAGGTCCTATCCACCGACGACCTCTACGACGTCCTCGGTGTCCCTCGTTCTCCGGCGATTGATAGACTGGCCCTCCGACGGGCTTATCTCTCGCGTAGCAAAGCCTGTCACCCAGAGTGTGTCTCCTGTTCCCCTGTTCCCCCTTCTCCCGCTCAATCGTGCACGCAGCAAATGCCCTGGGAACCCGGACGCGACCAATGCGTTCCAGAGAGTCTCCATAGCCTACGGGGTGCTCTCGCAACCTTCTCTCAAACGCATGTATGACGCCCGCCCCAGCGCTGACCAACTTGATTTCCTCCGATCACCTCCATGTGGGTACGCAGACGAAACCCTCAAAGGCGTCCTCCTCAGCGTCGTGAGCGACTTTCTAGACGGCAACCTCGAAATGATACGTACGCTGCTTCGTGAGTACCCTCGCGCTCACCCCTCTTGACTTACCCCTGACGCTCGCCTTCCGGCCCCTCAGAAGCCATCAGCGACCTCAACCCATCCCTCAAGCTCGGCGAGGACGGCATCAATGCCGTCCTCACCGTCCTCGAAAACATACGCACGCGCGTCCTCAGTGAGTCCCCCCTCCTCTCCCTCCGTCGCCCAAATCCAACTCGAGTCTGACCACGTCCCCCCTTACAAGCCTGCCGCGCCTGTATCCTCGCCCTCCACGCCGAGCTCGTCCGCATCCTCGAGCTTCAGTACACCTTCCGTCAACTCCCCTACCTCGACATTGCAAGCCGCTCTCGTCTGACCATCCAGCTCACCCGCATCACCCTCTACCTCCCCGTTACGCTCGAAAAAGCCATCCAGGACGCCCAAGAGAATAACGCCGCCGCCGATGACCAGAGGCCCACCGAAGACGGCAGGAGCATGAGCAGGGAAGGTGACAAGGCGGCGCTCTTGCCTAGACACGTCGTCCTTCTCATCAGGGGCATCGATACGGTGCTGGACAAGATGGAGCGTGTTTTGGGTTAGGATGTGGTTTTGGCTGTCCATGTTGGATGCCTGACTCACGCTCGTTTATTGACCGACCTGCTGCTTTGTAGCCTCTTCATCTCACCTTTTGATAACCTTCAAGCCATGCCCCATTGTATACAATAGACATGTCGTCTTAGTTCTACATTACACTGGCGTAATTGTTTCACTTAAGAATGCTTACGATCTCAGACGCAAACTTTCCTGGGCTTGGATGTCATACAGTATTATGCGATTTGGCTCGGGTTACTTCCTAAGAAACGGTCCAGGCTACACGATTAAGCAAGCAGTCTCGTTAAATGGATCATAGGCTATGGACTGCGAGTTGGTGTCAAAAGACCACGGAGACGGGGAAGAAAGCAGGACAGCACACGAAGACGATTGAAAATGGTGTATAAAGAGAAATAAGAAAGAAATGAACAAGAGCCATTTGCAGAACATACTGTACAAGGACTGTCCGAGGCGAGGGTCAAAGACAAGGGAGATAAGAACACCACGAGCGAGTAAAAAAAAAAACAAAAGAAAACGGAACAACAACAGGGACAACGATCTAGACTTTGTCGTACTGCGTACACCTCTGATTCTACAAAACACGGAGGAAAGAAGTCAACGTGCACCGGTGCATCAGCGATGACGAGATAATCCCTGCGAAGCACTCACAACGTTCATCCAGATTGCACCCGCATGACCATTAGCTGGGACGCTTTCTGGCACGATTTCTTCCAACATGTAAGAGTCTTGTGATGGCTGACACCCGTACGTCCCATCCGCCCCGTTTGGTTGTGCAGCAGCAGCTGCCAGCAGCTGGGTATAATCTTCACCGTTTTCGTTGCTCACGTTCCCGCCTTCGTTCGCCCCAGGCACTTGTGCATTGTTGATGGAACCCATCGGGTTCTCGGGATAGAACGGGTAGAACAAGCCCGCCGGGATCTCAGCAAGCTTTTCCCGAATAGCCCCGGGCGAAATCTGACCACCGACGCTTTTGACAGGCGTGGTGCTTTGAGAAGCTGTGCGGGGACCGTAAACCGCAGGTCCACTCATGTTCGCCTCGGGCTGGTATGGCAAGTGAGCTAACGTCGGTGTCTTTTGTTGTTGCTGTTGCATGTGTGACTGACGGGGAGACGCCATCGACGGAGAGCCTAGAATGACGTTCTCGGTGTCCCAGTCAGGTTCAGAGAGTAAAACAGGGTCTTTGGGAGGGCCAACAGAATGAAGGTCGACACCAAGAACCTTTTCAGCGAGTTTGGAGATCAGAGGATGACCTCCATTCAAATCTTTCCGCTCCCAGCGCCATCGGAATCGGGGCAACATATCGAGGGCCATCCAAACGTCTTCGATCATAACTTGTCGCGACAGGCGTTCACAGTGTGACATGTGACCGTACAAAATGACCATGGCTGCAATGTGGAGTGGGATTGGAGAGACAAAAAATGCAATGTCAGGGTACCGGATGAGCTGGTTGTGTACAATGATAATGTTGTGCGATGTAACGATTGCTAGCCAGGTATGAGCGTCTTGGAAAGAAGAAGAGATTTGACGCTCACCATCAACAAGCGCCCTCGAGCGATGTATGTAATCGAGCTCCTTCAAGCTAAACAGTGCTCGCAGCAGCAGTATTCTTGATATCCCGATCTTGAGTAGCGTGAGTCCCTGGTCCTCCGTGATGCCACGAACCAGTTCCTGTCTCTTTTCCAGTGGCCAGTCCTCAGTCCCTCCGAAGTAATACTTGTAACTCTCTGGCAACTGTCCCCGGAACGAGGACAGGCTCTTGATAATTCGAGTAGCATGTCGCATCACGGCATCTACGGTCTTGTTAGCAGGGGAATAGAGGGAGTTGATGATGTCAGCTTGGATCTCGGCAACAGGATGTGACAGCAAAAAGTGCTCAGAGAAATCGATAGGCTGGCCTGTGAGATGTCGAGAAGGATGGGGTGTGTTCGAATCGGAAGGAGCGATAGCGAGGGGTCTGCCAAGGAGGATCGATGTCCCGCGGTCATGCACCATGACAATACCCCACAATCGAATGCGCAACTGTGCTTCTTCCTCTGTAAAGGTATTGTTCTGGGACATGGGATCGTGGTGAAGACCTAACTCAATGGACAAACGAACAAGGCTGCCAACAAGACGCCATAGAGAACGGCCTTGTCTCTGCATAGGTGTGGTGAGGATGTTACGAGGCTCGGTGGATACATCGGGCTCACCTCTGTGTAGAGATACCATTGCAACAATATGAGGGCCTGGAGACTTGTGATGGTGACACGGAGATGAGGCTTGACGGCTAGGGCGCGCTCGAAGAATTCATAGTGTTCTGGCCATTCACCTGGAAGGAGTTTCTTGGTTGAGATCGGGCTATCTGTGGGGGACTTGAGACCATTGTCAACGAGGGTGGCCTTGTGATTGAGTTCGCTCAAGGTACCCAGGGCGAGGATGAGATACATGCTACAAACATAACCGGGATCGTGTTGGATGTTTTCCCTATCGTAGAGTGCATTGAGCCGGCGTTCAAAGTCGGAACGGAAAAAGACGGGACGGTGGATATTGAGATGGGTGAAGTAAACGTCGACGATTCTGTTGACCATTTTGCGGTCTTTCGGCAACCAGATAGTAAGTTTAGAGACTGCTAGGGACGGCGCGCCAGCAAACGAAGTGGCGATGGAAATAGAAAGCCATGAGTTGGGATCACGGGGAAGAGATGCTTCGGTGATATTCTGATCACGACCGGACGTGAGACCGTTGGAACCCACGGCAAGATCCTCTCTGTCACTTTGGGCTGTGATTTGGCTCTCGCTGACGATGAGGGGATGCACGCCGAAACTCTTTGCGATAGCCTGGATGATGAGATGAGTAAGAGGGAGGGAAGTGAGACAAAATGAATGCGTACGGGATCGTCAGACACGTCAAGAGACTGAGGGTCCTGACCCTTTACCTCGAGGGAGGTAGGATGGTGTGGTGGGAGTTGGTGAGCAGGCGGGGGTTGTATCTGATGCGGAGGGGGCTGCATGTGCTGGGGAGGAGGAGGAGGGAAGCCGGGGTGCATGTGAGGGGCATAGGAGCCGGGAGGTGCAGGGATGGGAATGTGAGGTGGATACGGGCCATATATTGGGACACCGGGGTGGGGGTAGCCGGGAGGAACGAGGGGAGGGTAATAAGAAGATCCGGGAGGGGGCGGGTTTGAGTGCTGCTGGAACTGGGAGCTATGAAAATCTGGGGGAGGATGGAGGGTGCCATCGATGTCTATGCCCTCGCGAACACAAAGCTCGTCGAGATTGGCAAGGTTGAAACCAGGAAGACGGCGTTTGAGGAGGGCATCACAGAGGGCGATCTGGCGCTCGATAAACTCTGTGTGGCCACGGAGAGTGAGGGTCTGTCTGTGTCTATCCTCCTGCTGGCAGGGTACGCCCGCGGTCGCACAGGCGGTGCACTTTGGATGTTTTGAGTCGCACTGGGATGACAGTGAGACAGGCGAACGGAGATTTGCGGTCGGTGACTACCGACGGGACTTGCCTTAATTTTCTTACTCCTGCAGCGTGCGCAAGCCTCATGGGAGCGTCTGAGGCGTCTTGGCTCAGAGGGAGAGGTGACATCGTCGTGGGGGGTGTCTGTTTTTCTGCGTTTCTTGGGGGGCTGCGAGGGCGCTTGTTGGGTCTGAGACGGCTGTTGCTGTGGGTGTTGCTGCTGCTGCTGTTGTTGTTGTTGTTGCTGCTGCTGCTGCTGCTGTTGCTGCTGTTGTTGTTGAGTGGGCTGACGCTGGTCCATGTGTAGGGCAGAGTGGATTGAAATGTCCGAGTGTGCAGGGTGGTTGTGTGTCATCGCTGATCGCCCCGCTGTCTCCCTCAGCTCGCGCCTTGGCCCGTCCCTGCGACCTCCTCCTTTGTCGTATAGATCACGTGATTGTATCAGATAAAATAATTAATTAATACAAATGTTAACCCCATCGCCTCCTCGACCTGACGACCATGCGGCACCACCACCCAAACACATCCGAGTACACGCTCGACACCGTCCACGACACCGACCCCCTCCTTGCACAAGACGACGCCTCCTTCTATGGCTCAACATCTCACTCGCACCGTCCGTCCCCGGCCCGGCTCCTCCTCTCCGCCGCCCTCCGCATGGCAGCACTCTTCCTCGTTGCCACCCTCGTCCTTGGGGGTATCCTCTTCTTCGCTCTCCCTTCCCTCGAACCGTACGTGCCTTTCTTTTCTCCCTCCAGCTCTTCGCTTTCTCACCCTCCCTTACAGTGACGATCGTCCGCTTCTGCACATACCCAAATCGTTCGATGACCTCAAGGCGCTCAACAGCCTTTTAAAGAAATATCGTGACATCTACCCCGAACGAATCATTATCTGTTATATCACCACTTATTTATTGTATGTCCATCTTCCCCTCCCCTTCCCCCTCCTCACTCTCCTTCGATAGCCTCCAGGCCTTCTCTCTCCCAGGGTCCATGTACCTCTCCATCCTTGGGGGTGCAGTCTGGGGCGTACCCGTCGCCCTTCCCCTCGCCTGTACTTGCATCGCTACCGGCGCAACTCTTTGCTACTTCATTAGTGCCGCGTTTGGCCCCGCACTCCTTACCGTTCCAAAGTGGAAGTCTCGCCTCGACACCTGGTCAGAAAAACTCCGCCAACAAAAAGACAACATGATCTCTTTCCTCATCATCCTCCGCATCGCGCCTCTGCCCCCACACTGGGTCATCAACATCGTCTGTCCCCACGTAGGTATCACTCTCATCCCTTTCTGGTTAAGCACTTGGCTCGGTGTATTCGGTGTCACAGTCATACACACTACCATCGGCGGTGGTCTCGATGAAATGACGTCCGCAGCCGATTTCCGCCTTATTTCCTGGAAGAACTTCTTCCTCTTGTCTGCTGTCGTCGTTGGCGTTTTAATACCGGTCGGCCTCCGTTATTACTTCAGGCGCGAGGTTGCTTCCGCCGCGACCGTCGAGGGTCCTGGTTCACTAGAGGAGCAAGACGGCGATGATCACATTCTCGCTGTCGGACCCGTCCCCCTTTCAAAGAAACCTGCGTCGCCCCCTCTGGAGAGTAACTATGTCAGCAGAGATGACACATTCTATGTCGATCAACAGGTCGAACAAGATGAAGAGGACATTGACGATGACGATGACGACGACGTTATATTAGAGGCAGGACCAGCCATTGTGATTAAATCACCGGACGATGAGAGCAGCTCGGGAAGCGCCGCCCATTGACATTCTACCTACAGATTATTAGAAATGACCCATAATCTCGTCATGTATTTGCCATTACATGTTGTATCCATCAGCATCATATTTTTATCGTTAAGACATTTCTCGGGGTACCCGGGAATGTTCGCCTACGCCATTGTGGCTGTGCACTTCGGGATGTCCTAGGGCTACGCCATAAAATATACCTCACTCAAAAGCCGCTTCCATCGTCCCCCATTCTTGTTGTTCAACGTAACCCTAGACTCATCGTCGATCCGCTTCCAGGCTGTTGGATTCCACATGCTACATGATATCAGACAGTGGTAATATACCCGACGAAGATCCTTCAAACCAACCGCCACTCGCAAATGTGTCCACTCAATCGCCCACAGCGACAATGGCGGCAGTTTCGCCTACAAAGTCAGGATCGTCTGGAGTGCTCTCTAAATCATATTCCATGACACCTGCGTCCGACGTCCCTCCGCGCCCTTCTACCGCGCCACCTCACCCGTCCTCCGACGCGATCAAAGGGAAGGAGCCACCGACTAACTTGCAGACCCGTACGACGCTCGTATCTCATCTTCGTGCCCGCAATCTTCTCCTTCAGAAAGCGATTTCCCACATCGACGATGCCGTCCTCCACCTCATGGCCGCTCGATCCGGCATCCCAAGCTCCAAAATACAACAAGTACGTGGCGAAGCGAGGAACAGGAAAGACTTGTTAGATAGAGTTGATAGGGCTATCAAGATGGCCCAGAATGGCGAACTGCATGAAGAGAGTCTGGGCGGAAACACGAGTGGAGAAGCCAGGTTAGGGACAGGAAGTGAAGGGTATGCTACCAACACCCTCTTTTGGCGAACGTGCAACCGTATTTAATTCATTTATGAAAGGCCATCTACGGAATGCGGGCCCGCCGATACACTACGAGCTGGGGCGCATTCTAGAGCAACGCCGCCTGTTCCTCTACTTGCTTCTGACGCTTCCTTGGACGCGCCGCAACTCCGCCGATCATCCTCGCAACCTCAGTTGGGTCCCTCCATGGGGCAGCCACAAGTTCCCACCAAGGTCTACACGCTTCCCGAACTCTTCGAACGTCGGAAAGTTCTTCAAGAGTCGATCGAGTCCTGGCAAAAATTCGCTACAGAATTACGCTCTGCTCACCCAAACCTCGAGGCTCCAGTGCGGTCTACTCCGAGCTTGCCGGATATTGCATCGACTCAAGCATCACCTGCACCCACTACACCTCTGACTCAAGCTTCAGAGTCTTGGACAGCCAAGTACCAAAGAGCGCAGTTTGAGATCAAGCGCCGCGAAGACTTGTTACTCCGACTGAACCAAGCCATTGCCCAGGTCTCACACCCGACCCCAGAACAATTCGCCACCCTCGCATCCTATATTCCCCCTGCGCTCGAAAAGCCACGCTTTGATGCAGCATATGCTCATTACTGCCAGGGGAAATCTATTCAAATAAATACGACCATTGTCATGCCGGATGTGAGCAAACCCGTGATTGATGTATACTCATTGCATGTTGCAGTCATGCAAGAAGGAAGCTTCGCCAGGGTTGGTCACCGAGTTGCTTTGTTTCATCGTGCCTTGCGTGATGAGTCTTGGTTATTGTAGGTATCCGCCCGCAAATCCTGGGACGTGGTCGGCGCGCGCCTCGGGTTCGTCCGCACGGCTGCCACAGCATCCGAGCCGGCAAGATCCTCCCCTGAGATAGCTGTTCATCTAGAGAAAGCTTACATGGACCGCCTTCAGCAATTTGACCATCTCTACGTGAGTTCTGTTATCGAGACCGTCCGAAAGCGGATGGCAGAGCAGCAGAGGAAGCCTTGACATGACACTTGTGGCCGCATCGGAGGGATCGTTGCGCGATCCTAACGCATGGGTTCCCTCATTCACTTCACGGACATGGGCTGGCTCCTGTCCCCTACTATAGAAGCTCAGCGACCTTTCTTTCTGTTCTCCTTAATGAGGGGGAGGGATCTGGAGCCAATATCATTTCAGATTTCGCTAGCCAATTCAGGGAAACGGTTGATCATGATTTACAAACCTAAACCATACGTTATATTGCTCACACCTCAGCTTGTCATTGTCCACGCTATATTCATACCCCGTACCCAACCATGCGCCATGCACTACATGCTACAGACCGGTGCACTTGAGCAACGTGACTAGTTTGGCGATATCCATACTGGGACAACGCCCGCTAAGTATATAGATGTCAAAAAGGGGCAAGTTTCTGTCAAGTGTGTGCTATTTGTGCATACGAGCTGAAACAACGTTCGTCTCACTGACAGAAAAATAAAACAACATACGGCATTGTCGTTGAGCCTGTGCACCGGCGTGCGCTGCCCGATCGTTATGAAGTCGGTGAACGGAACGGGTGCCAAGTATACCGCCTCACGCAGTGCAATGAGGTTAAGGTTCTGCCAAAGAGGCAAACGTATGATAAATAATACTTGGAGGTTTATTATTTATTACCTCGTGTGATTCAGATGTACATGAAAACAGCCTCCGTTGCGCTCAGCAGTCGAGTCAGATGCCGTTGGAGTCCTCCATCCCTCACAGTCGTCCAGAGAAAAAGCTGTGTGGCCCGTGGAGAGTTGCCGCCTGAACATGCTGAATCAGATACGGCGCGCTTGCAAGAAATAAAGGTTTATCTGATAGCTCTATCCACAAAAATTAAAACGCATTCATAAAGAATTGACACAGAGAAATCGGAGAGGGAAAAATAAACGAGGCACGTACTTACCCCCTTGTAGGAGAGAACAAGGGTAAAGCTTCGCACGCACGTTCACGGCTGATGCTCCACCACCCTCCGCTGGTGGTGAGGACGAGGCGTGGGCCAACAAATAGAATAAATAGCGATCGTGCTCCGGGGGACACTGACAGAGACGAGGACGGACACACATCCGTTGGCGGTCCTCAGCGCTGCGTGCGCCAACGGTGTGCCACTTTTCCACGGAATATTTTCTGTAATAAAATTGTGGTGGAAATACCACTTTAGGGAGGACTTCGTATGCAAGAGGGTGAGATTTCAAAGTCCGCATTGGTCCGTTATGGTCTGTGCTTAGCAGGTGTTTGGAAGGTCGGACCCAACCTCGCTCCCACCACCAGCATCCTTCTGTGCTTGCTGCTGCAGCTCTCCACCCTCCCCGCCGTCGCGCACGGCCCCCTCGCTCCCGACAACGCTCTCGGTCGTACCTCCTCCGTCGAGCTCGTCCCGGCAGCCGTAGCGCCCTACACCACCCTAAAACATTCATCCTCCTCCTTCCACTGAACCCAGGACTTTGGATTATGGCCGATCGCATGCACCCGTACTCCATGTTTTCCCAAAGCCTAACGCCCAACTCCCTCCAACAGTCCCAGATCCCTCAACAGCCCCCGCAATCCCAACAACCCGACCCACAGATGATTTCGGCGCTCTCTAACCCCGAGCACAGTCGCATGTGGCAGCAGATGAATCCGCTCCAGAACCCGTATCGTCCACAACAGTCGGGCGATTTGGCCGCTTCTCAGATGAACCACCAGGCAAGTCTTTTGTTGCGCGTTTTTTTCTTGCTGCCTCCACTGTGTCTGGGAAAATCTCTTGTCTCGCGCTGATGATTATCCGTATTGATGATGTATGAGTGGTCAATCCCCCCTTTCTCCTACAATTTCCCTTCGTATACCATCTTATCACCTGCTACTGCGCTGGATGCAACGTTTCGCTCCCCGCCCTGGCTTATATCTCAGAGAGTCGATTTTCTCGTAATTACGTTTATACTGACGTTTTCCTTGTCTAGATGCAGGAATTCGCGCGGGGACAGGCTCTCTCTCATAGTCAAGGTCAACCCATCGTTCAACAGATTCAGCAGCCCTTTGGGCTTAACGCTCAACGCATGAATCCCTCTGGCCCCGTTTTCCACGATCCTCAAGCGAACCAGTCCCTCATGCCGTCTAATTTCCCTAACATGCCTATGAATACCCAGCAACAAATGAAGGCGTTCAACATGAACCCCATGATGCATGCAGCGATGAGCAACCCGGGCGTCTCCCGCCAGCTCAAAATGCTCAATCAACAGGAAATGGCTCGTCTTCAGCAGTCGGGCCTTGGCGCCCAACATACGCCGAATCGAGGCGCCGCTGTAGACATGTTTGCTTCTCCCTCAACGCAACCTCCCCAGGACCAAATGCACGGTTCTCCCCATCCTGCCGCTCAAGCTGTGGGCCCACCTGGTGCCAGTCAAGGGATGGTGCCTGGGAACCAGCAGCCGACTGTTCCGAAGAGAATGATAACGCCGGCCGAGTTCCACGAAAAGAAGAGCTATCTGTTCAATTTGGTATCGCAGTCTGAGGCCAACTTGGTGCAGGCTACGCGCAATGCGAATCCCGTTGATCCTCACCTACAGCAGAAGCTTGCTCAGCTTCGTTCTGACCTTAATAGCCGCAAGGACATGTATACCAGGTTCATAGCCACTTACGGCGCCATGGTGACTCAGCAGATGGCGAATGGCATACAACCTCCGAACGTGGCTCACATGTATGTTCCTTTCGATTATTGGTCCTCTGATTATTGTTGATGTTTTCGTAGTAATCCTACGAACCATTCCACCTCGCAGCCGTCTCAGCAAGGGACCATGTCCAACGTCCAGGTTCAGCCTGGTTTTGTTAGCCAGATGAACCAAGCTGTCACAGCACCATACAAGTTTCCTACTGGAAATGCTCCATCTCCGATGCCTGTACAGAGTCAAGGTTCTTTGAACCAACAGATCCCCATTCAACCTACGCCGATTGTACGGCCAAATACCATCCCTCCTCGGACTGGAGGCACACCACACCAAATCACTGGTGGTTCACTGCCGAATACTATGTCTCCCAACCCGGGGAATTTCGCAGCTCCAGGTATCAACGGACAGAAGGTCTCTGATCAGACGCGGCAGTCGGGCCCTGTTATGCCACTAGACAAGCAACGGTTTGAGACGACGTACGCTCAGTTCTGCCGAAGTCAAAGTATAAGTGCAGGCCCTCGCGTTCAGATAGGGGACAATAGGACGATAGAATTGCATGAATTGCATGTTCAAGTCATGCACGAAAATGGTGCAGCATCAGTAAGTTGCTCCGAGTACGAGATTTTTTGGAGTCTAATCTTGAATTCTAACAGGTGACTCAGCGAGATATGTGGGCCGTCATTGGCGGTCGATTAGGCTTAATTCAATTTCCTGGGACTGATACTGAGCCGGCCCGGTGTGGGCCTGGTATTGCCCAGCAGCTTCACAACACTTATGAACAGTATCTTCAGCACTTTGAAAACGCCTACATCATGACAGTCAAAAATCGACCCGCGACAGGGCCATCGCAGCCGATGCAACAAATGAGTCCGAATCCCCCCGCCGTTGGTAATAATGCCACTCCTAGCATATCTGGGAACCCTACGGAGATACCTCCAAACCCTCCTCGCCCGTTTCTTAACCCCAATCCCAACCAACAGCTCATCGCTGCAGCGTTGCGGCATGTGTTCTCGACCCCCCAAGATATGCGTGCGCAACGTGTTCCAGAGAACATGATCGCATTTGTGGAGACCCGTCGATCTGACCTTATGAGGCTTTATCAGCAGCAGGTCCAGCTGATGGCAAAGAGGGATGCGGAACAAGAGCAGCAGAACATGGTGAATGCGCAGGGTCAGTTGCCCAGTGTACACGAGCAAGCGTCCATCGGTTTGCAGCCTGGTGTTCAGCGACCTCCCCAGGGTATAGGAGCAAGATGGCAAGTGGATATGGCAAGTGTTCAGAAGCAGCAGCCGACGCATGATCAAATCCAGCATGCGGTGGCGACGATACACCAGATCAAGCAAGCGTTCCAACAGCGTAGTGAGCTTTTTGGTATTTGCTCGGTCACCACTCACGCTCTTCAAGGCCTCCCCGCAATATCTTCACTACATGTCTCAGATGAGCAGCGACAGGAATACAATCAACTCCTCGAACAAGTGTCTAGTTTGACAGCGGATCTCGATCCAAAGTTGCCCTTGTATTTCGCAGTCTTCAAAAATGATGATCTACTCCGCAGATACGTTGCCATTGTCAGCTTTCTTTGTCTCTTCGTCTTTGATGTACTTATCTTTATGGCTCGCTCCTTTAGGTGATGACGGTAGGGAGGCAACGGCAGCTCTCGACCGCTTCCCCACCACAGTACATTATTAGCCCGTCAACTCTGCGTAACATGCAGATCCAAATCGTTAGGCTCAACGAGGAGTTCGAGAACCGCTGGCGTGCGATAAGGACATCTGCTGCCGCTGCCGCTGCCGCCAATTCTCAGCAGAACACCTCGCTTACCCATCGCATAAACTCCGGATCTTCCCTCTCGGTGCCATCGATGCAGAATATGGCATCCCCTGCATCTCAGAGCAATGGGCGTCCAGCCTCAATCGGACCGCAACATCCACCGCCTCAGCAACTCCAGCCTTATCCCCCACCCCCCCCCCCACCCCCACCCCAATCCCTACCCCATCACCAATCCCACCTTCACCAGACCCAACCCCAATCCCAGCAACAATCGATGCCACAGCAGACAAAGAAAATCATCCAGCCTTCCGTTCCTCCCACTACGTCAGCTCCGCCACCTCCCGCCACTCTTGCATCCCCTACCCCTCCTCCTACCGCTACCGCTGCGTCAT
>JBBPJY010000393.1:0-19818 GCA_038088975.1 Xerocomus cyaneibrunnescens
GACCATCATCCTCACTCCACAACCAGCTTAAAAGCAAAAACTCACTGCCTATGGTTTGCAAACAGCATCATAAAATCATCAGCATGATCACACACATGCTGCAATCCAAAACCTACTTCCTATGATTTGCAAGTGGCATTATGAAAGTATTAGTATGATCACTCCACCAACATGCTGCAATCCAACACTCACTGCCTATGATTTGCAAGCAGCATCATGACATCATCAGCATGATCACACCACCAATATTCTGCAGTTTAAAACTTACCACCTATAATTTGCAAGCAATATTACAGGATAATCAGCATGATCACACCACCAATGTGCTACAATCTAAAACTCACCAGCTATGATTTGCAAGCAGCATCATGAAATTATCAGCATGATCACATTAGCAATATACTATGATCCAAAACTCACTCCCTATAATTTGAAAGCAGCATCATGGAATCATCAGCATGATAAAACCATCAACATGCTACAATCCAAAACTCACTCCCTGTGATTTGCAAGCAGTATTATGGAATTGTCAGCATGGCACACCACCAACATGCTATAATCCAAAACTCACTCCCTGTGATTTGCAAGCAGTATTATGGAATTGTCAGCATGGCACACCACCAACATGCTATAATCCAAAACTCACTCCCTATGGTTTGCAAGCAGCACCATGGAATCATCAGCATGACCACCCCACCAACATACTGCAATCCAAAACTTACTACCTATGATTTGCAAGCAGCATCATGAAATCATCAGCATGGTCAGCCTTTCAATATGCTACAATCCAAAACTCACTGCCTATTATTTGCAAGCAGTGTTATAGAATAATGAGTATAATCATCCCTTCACCATGCTACAATTCAGCACTCACCAGCTATAATTTGCAGGCAGCATCATGAATTCATCAGCATGATCATCACTTTCCTAATATGATATACTTGAAACCTCACCCCCTATAATTTAGGCAATACTATCAAATCAACCCACCATGATCTCATGACTGAAGACTCACTAGCTATAATTTTGAAAGCAACATTATGGAGTTATTGAAATGATTACTTCATCCATATTTCATAATTCAAAACTCACTGGCTATAAGTTCCAAACCAGCACCATGAAGTTGTCAGCAGGAACACCCCATCAATATGCCACAATCTAAAAACTTACCATCTATGTCATTCAAAATGATATCATACAGTTATGAGCATAATCACCCTACTAATATGTAACATGTTACACTCACCCCCTGTTGTTTCCAAAGCAGTACCACAGAATCATAAGCATTATCATGCTACAAATATGCCACAATTCAAACTTACCACCTATAATTTTTAATGTACCATAGAATAATCACTCTATCAATATGTCATAATTCAACACTTACTGCCTATAATTTTCAAAAAGCATCATGCATATATCAGTATGATCACTCTACCAATATACCATAATCTAAACATACCAACTATAAATGCCAAAGCAGTATGGCCAAATTATTAGCCTGATTGCCTCACTGATGTGCCACAATCAAAACTTACTCCCTATCATGTCCACAGCAGCATTATAAAACCATGAGCATGACTTCCTTATCAATATTCCACCATTCAAAGCTTACCACCTATAGTTCATAAAACAGATTGTGAATATTCAGCAGCATGAATAGGTCATGGTACAAAGCTCACTGTCTATGATTTCAAAGGCACCATCATGGAATCAAAACATGAGCATTCCATTGATATGCCATGATTCAAACTCACCCCCTATAATTTCCAATGTAATACCATCAAACCATCAACCCCATCATATGTGGTAATTCAAAACTCACTACCTATCATTCATAAAACATCATGGAATTATCAGTATAATCACCCCATTAATGTATCACAATTCAACACTCACTGCCTATAATTTCCAAGACATTATGAAGCTATGAGTATGATCACCCTATCAATATACCATAATCCAACTTACACCCTATCATTTCAAAAGCAGTATCATCAGATCACTATCCTAATCACCTTATCAATATGTTACAATTTAAAACTCACCCCCTATGAATTCCAAGGTAGCATTATAGAACTATGAGCATGATCACCCTTCCAATGTCACAATACATAACTCACAGCCTATAATTTCCAAACAAGTAACATGCATTCAGCAGTATGGTTACTCCACTAATATTCCATAGTTCAAAACTTACCACCTTTGATTTCCAAAGCAGGATTATGCATAAGCATAGTCAACTCATTGAAATACAATAGTCCAAACTCACTGCCTGTAGGTTTCAGACCATCATTATAGCATTATTCATATGATTGTCCCACTAGTATGCCAAAATTGATAACTTACCCCCTATGATTTCCAAACCAAGACACGGAATCATAAGTATGATCACCCTATGAAGATGCTACAATGCAGACTTACCAGCTATAAAAATAACATCATGGATCATGAGTATGTTTATTGCACCAATATGCTACAGTTCAAACTCACTCCCTATGATTTTCAAAACAGTATTGGCAATGAGCATCATCACTCTACCTATTGCTATAATTCAAAACTCACTGTCTATGATTTTCCAAGCAGGAATGTGGAACCATGAGGATAATCATCCCACTCATATTTCAAAACTTACCAGCTATTATTTTCAAACCAAGACCATGAAATCATCAACATGATCACTCTACTAATATGCCACAATCCAAACTCACTGCCTTTCAAATTCCAAACCAATATCATGAAATTGTAAGCATAATCAATCCTTTGATAGGCCACAATCCCAAACTTACTCCCTATAATTGTGAAAGTAAGATAATAGAAACCTGAGCATGATCACCTCATCAATATACCATAATTTGAACTCACTGCCTATGATTTCCAAAGTAGGATCATATGATCATCAACATGACCACCCTACTAGTATGCCAAATCCAAAAACTCACTAGCTATGATTTTGAAAGCACAATCACAGGATCATCAGTATGATTACCCTACCAATATGCCATCCAAAACTCACCACCTATGATTTCCAAAGCAGCAGCATGGAATCATGAGCATAATCACTTTATTAATATACCATAACCACAAACTCACTTGCTGTAATTTCCAAAGTAGTATCATGGAAACATAATCATAATCACCCCACTTATATATCACAGTTGAAAGCCCACCTTCTAAGATTTCCAAAGTAACATCATGGAGTCATGAGCATGATGGCCCCACCAATATGCCACAATTCAAAACTCACTGACTATGATTTCCAAGCAGTATTACAGATTAATGAGTTGATCACTTCATCATAATGCAAAGCTCACCAGCTATGTTTTCCAAAGCAGGATAAATAGAACCATAAGGATGATCACCCCAGCATATGTCACAATCCACACTTACCCCCTATGATTTTTCAAAAAAGCATCATGGCATCATGAGCATAATCAATCCACCAATATGCCATGATCCAAACTCACTGCCTATAATTTACAAAATAGCATTATGGAATCATCAGCATAATCACCCCATCAATATGTCACAATACTGAGTGCACCTCCTATGATTGTCAAGCCAGCACCATGAAACCATGAGCTGATCACCCCTCCAATATGCTCCAATGAAAACTCACATTCTATGATTTCCAACAGAGGATTATGAAGTCATGAGCATCATCACACACCAATATCCCATAATCAAAAACTCACTTTCTATGGTTTTCCCAGCAGCATTATGAAACTATGTATGAACACATTTGCCCCACTCATATGCTACAATCCAATACTTACCCTCTATGCAGCACATAATGTATGAATTAAACCATGAGCATAATTATTCCACCAATGTGTCACAGCATATAACTTACCAACTAAGGAATTTCCAATGAATAATGCATAATAATAATACACATGAGATTGTTAGGATGATTGTGTCCAATAATGTGTTATAATCCATAACTCACAGACTATGTATCACCCAACCAAGACTAGCAATGAACACTTTGATATAGCACAATCACTGTTCTCCTTACCTCAATATGAGGAAACCAGTATGCAAGCTTGTACAGCCTCATCTTGTTGATAGTCGTCCTTGCCAGAGATGAGTTGTGTACTTTGTCTGTAGTACATATCAAGCTTCATAGCAATAGAAGACTGAGTCTATCAACCCATGACACTTTCTTGGATCAACTCACTCTTGAACTGCATATTTCACACAAAGTGTAATATTTGCCTCCTGTGCTGAGATTAGTAACATTTGCAATGCTTCTTCACCTAGCACATTGGTAGTGGCTTCCAAGATCTTGCTGCATTCCTTCAAGTTATTAGACTTGTTCATGCCTGATATATGGATCAATACAGGACTTTGAATGTGGCCAAGGAATGACATGGTACAAACCTCCAATCTGGACACAAGACTTTGGGGTATGCTTCATTCGAGTAAGATGTCCCTGTACGTCAGCCTTGTTGAACATTCCTTCAGCGAGTAGCTTAGCCCTTGACAGCCGCTCTTGCGGTGGCAGTCGTCGATCAGCAGGTGGTAACTGCCCCAGTGCTACAGGCACTAGTGCATCAAATTTTGTGAATAGCACCACGACAGGAACTGGGCAGATACTGGTATCAGTTCAAGAAGACTACGACGGCAGACAGTTACCATTCCCTGGATCGCATTCTTCGAAAAATATTTCCTCGGAGCGATGGATCGCTCGCTCGAGCTTGTCCATTGGGATGCAATACCTGGACGAAATGTTTTAAAACACCCTGACACGACTGTCCGGCTTACCATATCGCATGAAGGCGCTTCTTGAGAATGGTCGTCTTCGCGCGATCTGCAATAAACTCCTTCATCTTCAAGAACTCGTCTTCGCGACCAACTTCGAAACCCTGAGAATCGTGAAAGACAAATTTGTCGTTGCTCCGGAAAATTAGCTCGTCCTCAATATTGTGAATGCCACGCTAGCAACAATTAGCCACAGCTCCACGAATCTCACCATAATGAGCAGCGATTCTTACTCCCGTGGATCCCTCGACTTGAGATAGATCGATCTGATCTCGCCTTTCAGCATACGACAGAACAGTATGAAACGACCGAGATCCATGCCTTGTTCCCGTCACCGTCGTGGATCTCTGGCCTTTCCGTAGAGTTGCAGATCCTCTGGAGGATGGTCGTCTTGCCGGCGTTCGCGCGCCCGACGATAAGAATTCTGAAACGGCCAAATTTTTCTTGGAGGCTCTCGAAACCTCTCGTGTTTTCTGCCGACATTTTGAGAGGGTATGCGTGGAGGAGAGTGCGGTTTAGAGTCAAGGCTTCTTCCTTGGTGGTGAAAGCGAGGGGATGAGGTGGGCTAACTGCTTATCGATAAGGATTGCGCGACGTGTCCGATGTCCGGTCTGACCATGCTATTTCTGGAGTTGCGGAACTGCGGGTCTCCGCGTCCTCGATTCAGACATATTCGTTCATCCCGTGTTCTCGCCGAGAACCACCGACAATCCCAAAACGTGATCCTAACTCTGGGCCACGGTTGTAGGTGTGTCAGAGCAATCTAGTTCAATAAGAGCCCGTTTAGCAACACACTGTTCAGTCGCTGTTCAGTAACTAGCAGTGTTTGTTTTTATTTGTTTACTGGTGAAAAGTCCGGCATTGTCTTCCGGGATTGGTTCGGAGATTGAACCTGTCAATGCTTACTTCGAGCACATCTACTGTATAGATACATCAGCAATTTGACAATTCCCTTTTCGGTCTTATTTATGGTTATGATACTTTTTCAAAGTCGTGCTTAGGAAATTAACTACTACACTTTATTAGAACTTTAGACTAATGTCCAATCCTACTTATTTTACTATAGAATATTGATGTACTTTGTACATAAGTAACTTCAATCTTATACTACTATGAAATACATGTTTTTTGGCATACTACACATGGGGTCTGTAGCAGTGTTGTGCTGTCAGAGGCTGTGGTGGCTGATTCCCACAGTGCTGGCAGTCGTGCTTACTCTGCTTACCTAGTTTTTTATCGAGGCGCGACTTTGGAAAAATAACCATAAATAAGACCGAAAAGGGAATTGTCAAATTGCTGATGTATCTATACAGTAGATGTGCTCGAAGTAAGCATTGACAAGTTCAATCTCCGAACCAATCCCGGAAGACGATGCCGGACTTTTCACCAGTAAACAAATAAAAACAAACACTGCTAGTTACTGAACAGCGACTGAACAGTGTGTTGCTAAACGGGCTCATAGGTTCCAACTCTACAGTGTCACGAGCCACCATGTCACGGCTGTGACAGTACCTTTGCAAGGGCATTGCTTAACGACCGTCAACCCGCCAAAGTCTGTGTATGTCAGTCGTGCTCGTAGTTCGCGACGTCGCTGACGATTTTCCAGAGCAACCCATGCGTCGTATCCACGCTCCCGGAAAGGGCATCTGTACGTGGTCTGACTCACCCCACTTATATGATCCACTTCTGAACCGTCCTCAGCCTCCTTCGCCCTCCCATACCACCGCACCCTACCATCATGATTCATGGCTCATGACTACCCCTGAAGAGGTCGTCAAGCACATCGTCAAACTCGCCCGCAAGCGTCTCACCCATCCCAAATTGGTGTCGCCCTCCGTGACTCGCACGAATCCCCCAGGCGCGCTTCGTCACCGATAACAAGATCCTCCGGGTGTTGAAGGGCCCCATGGTACGTGCTGGTCCTTCTTGGCTAACTGTCCCCGATCATTCACCGTATCATCGTCCACGATCCTCGTCAACAGGCCTCGCACCCTCCATCTCCGAAGACCTCTACCACCTCATCAAAAAACCCATCTCTGTCCGCAAATACGTCGACGTCAACCGAAAAGATAAAGACTCCAAATTCCGCTTCATTAGTCGGATTCACTGATTGGCGAGGTATTACAAGAGCAAGCAGGTCATTCAATCCAACTTCAAGCATGACGTCAACACCGCGTCGACATTGATCGCTTGATTCGGAAGTGACATTGGGAATGACGGTTTGGTGGCCGAGTGGGTGCTAGTCTGGGTCTCGTTCGATTGGAAGAGGGGATGTTACCGTTGACTTAGGATCTAATACATGCCTTGCGTCATACAGCAAACGAAAATGTAGGCTTTTACTTTCATGCATACATTGACCATGTGCACCATCATGATCAATTCCTCGAAATCGACACTCCTAATTTGTGCAGTAGAGAACCTGGCAAGCATCGGAAGATCTAGATGTCTAGTCGATCTAAGCCATCTAGCTTTCAAGTATCGTTGCTCAGAGCGCATTCACAAATATTGGTGATCTTCAATCCTGTTCTCAAGATTGACGGTTAGACCTGAACGTGTGTTCGAGACAGAGCTACGGTCTATATTCCATGGTGTTGCGGGATGTGCTGGTACTCGCAACTTTGTCCTTTCGCTCTACGGGCGTGATCCCAGTATACGCCATTCCAGTCCGTTAACACCTTGTCCCGTCGTGCTGGACGGCTTCCATCATCGTATCACTGGCAAGCAACCTGGATTGATCCGAGTCGTTTGCAGGTTTGGAGAGTGTATCATTTGCGAATTTTATGCTCGATCTAGGCTATGTACTCCCGAGTCGTATCATTTTGGCAGAGCTCCGTCAGGGAGAGGGAGATAATTTTGTCCGGTGACCAACCGAGGGCCGGAGCACAGCGGCTTATTGCCATTGGTTGGCGTCCATGCCGCACTGCATCCGCATGTTGTGGGCTTGTTCGGCACCCGGCGGTGAATTCCCAGCCCAGCCCAAACGACGTACACCCAACACCTCTCTCCTCCCCTCCATCGCAAATCACGCATAACACCATGAACATAGGAAATCCAGCTCAAACTACCGCGTACGCATGCATCCTAACATACGAGTCCCGTGGGCAATGTGCTAACGTGGTTCCAGGGCGAAATCGATCACCCTCAAAGGTGAGGGTTGCAACGTCGGATGTTCTACCACATGCGATGTGGCTTTTTTTCAGACATCGAACTTCGAACAGAAAGGCGACGCAAGCTCCCGATGGCGAGGCAGTATTATGTCCAATTTTCCGTTGGCGATACTTTGAAATCTACAAGTAGCGCCAAGGAGAAAAAGAATCGGACCTCTTGGGATCAGGACTTATATTTGTACGTACACCCCACCCTGTATTTTGCGACGAAGGACTGAATATGGTTAGCGATGGGGATGATGATACCGTATTTCTTGTGGAGATTTACCAAAAGCACCGGATCAGGAAGAACGAGCTGGTTGGAAAGATCACAGATATGCTCGGTGAAGTAATGAGAAAACTGAAGGATGGAGGTGCGATGAGATTCTCTATGTCATGTTAGATTGACACGAGGCTGCTATCAAAGTGTTCGAGGATACTTTCCCCCAACACCCCTCCGATGAGTCCGATCCTTCGAGGATTACAATCAAGTTTGCAATCGCTATTGAGCCACGTGTAGACGTCAACGCAGACGAACGTCAAGCTACCGACGCTGTCATTAGGGCGACCGAAGCAATCGACCCGATCAGCACTCCCTCTATGGTCGGACTGCTGAGTTCGACGGTCGATACTGGCACAAATGTACATACGTACGAGAACACATGGTCGCTTCTGTTAAAGAGGGTGGAACTTTTCGATCGAATGGTGACCGGCATCGCTGAGGTGTTCAGTACTTAGTGTCTTCACGCCAACGAGGTCTGACATGGCGCACAGATTCACCCATATACGTCATTGGCTTGGTCTGTTTTATCGGCTGCGAACAAGGTCTGTCTGTCCCTCGATATTTGCATAGTCGATGGTTGCCGATGATGCTTGATGCAGCTACTCATAAACCAGAAGAACCCCGATGAGCGGATCATTCGCCTTGCAGGCACGATGACTACCGTGTTTACATTTGTTCAAGACGCCGAGCCACTGAAGACAATCCAACGGCACGTTAAGACTATCGCGGTTTTGGTCCAGCAGGTGACGGAGTGCGGATACTTCATTGCTGAATACGCCAAGCGAAAGAACTTTTGTAAGTCATCGTCAACTTCGGAGTGACCACAACTGACTTTACCATGTAGGGCTATGGACGGTAAAATACACAATCGCGGACATGGACGCGAGGATTACTGATTACGAGAAGAAGCTGGCGGAACTCAAAACGGGGTTCGTAGAAGGAGTAGCAGTGGAGACGGGAGTGACTGTCGTGCGTATGATGAATGTCGTCAAACACGCTGGTATGTCCAACACTTTGAGAGTGCAATCGGATGTTGACCGAGGCTGGGCTGGATGCAGCGGAATTGATGGACCTGAATGACATGCCGTATGCGTCCGGGGCTAGGTTTGAGCAGGAGAAGGGCTGTCTGGCAGGGACTCGCGAGAGGCTCTTGCGGGAAATCCATGATATTCTCAACGATCCCGATGACGACGCGCCACGAGTGTGTCTTTTGACTGGTGTCGCTGGATCGGGCAAGTCTGCGGTGGCTCACTCGATCGCTCGACTATATGACAGGCAGAAACGACTGGGGTCGTCGTACTGCTTTTCCAGTACTGACGTGGCGAACCGCAACGAGAAGAATCTGTTCACGACGATGGCTCGTGACCTGTCTGATCTCGATCCGCAGTACAAGTCCGCACTTTGGGAGGTGGTGAAGGATAAACCAAAGCTTCGGACGTCTCAATCGCCGGTGGAGCAAGTGGAGAGGCTTATTATCGAACCTAGTAATCAACTGGACCCTATCGGACCTTTGGTGGTTGTGATCGATGCTCTCGACGAGAGTGGGGATCCAGCCAGTCGCCGAAATCTTCTACGTGCTATCTCGAAACAATGCACGGAGAAAAGCCTGCCTCCCAACCTTCGTTTCCTGATCACCGCTCGCCCTGAAACCGACATCCTTTCCGCACTTCCGCACAGCCTTCAGGTGATCCATAAAGAGATGAGTGAGGTCTCCCAAGATATTGCGGACGAGGATATCGAGAGATTCATCGATCATTCACTTCTTGAACAACATGCCGAACTAGAATGGTACTGGCCAGGACGGGAGTGGTGTCGAGTACTGGTGGATCATTCGCGGGGACTGTTCCAGTGGGCAGCCACTGCATGCAACTTCATTCGGGGAGATGGAGCTATAAGGCTCAATTTACGCGAGCGGTTGGAGTTACTAGTTCAACCCGACGACGATGAAGGTATCCACGCACTGGATAAACTTTACCAAACGATCCTCGAGCAACAGTTTTCCTCGAACGTTTCTCGACGGAGCTTCCGAGATGTGATGGCTGTTGTACTAGCCCTCGAGGAGCCCTTGTCCGTCAACTCGCTCTCCGCTCTGTTTGGTGAACAGCTGAGCGTGCGAAATGTCATCAAACCGCTTGGATCACTTCTGGATGGGGTGGTTGACGAGGACAAACCTATCCGTCCACTTCATACCTCGTTCCGCGACTTTTTACTCCACGACTCTCGCAGTCCAGCATTCCATGTCACCATCCAACTCCACGATTCTCTCTGCCTTGCACAGGCATTGTTGAAATGCATGCAAAATCAGCTGAGATTCAACATTTGTGACCTGGAGGATTCAAGAATGCACAATAGTGCTGTTCCTGATCTAGAAAATCGGGTGAAGGTGGCAATTCCTCCATACCTGGAATATTCATGCCTGTACTGGATGAAACACCTGGAACATGTAGATCCTACTCCTGAGATGTTGAAGGAAGTGACTGTGTTTTTTAAGACATGCATTGCCTACTGGCTTGAAGCCATCAGCCTTCTTTCCCTCTTTTCCCCACTGTCATCTATCCAGTCTGCCATAAACACCTGCATCATGTTGGGAAATTGGGCTAAGGTGAGATAAGCAATGGTAGTAAGTGTAAAACACTAAATAAGATGTTGGTAGGGCCAAGAGATTGTCACATTGGCATCAGAGCTATTCCAATTCCTGCAGGTGTTTAGACCTGTGCTGAGAGAATGCACCCCCCACCTATACCTATCAGCCATGCCTCAAACTCCAGTCAGTTCACCACTTTGCAAACTGTGGTCTGAGCATCTGCAAAAGCATGTGTCAGTCATGTCAGGACAACCAGCCAGGTGGCCAGCAGAGTTCCATGCCTTGCATGGACATACTGGATTAGTCAACTCTGTTGCCTATTCACATGATGGGATCCATATTGTCTCTGGCTCTGAGGACAAGACTATTAGGATTTGGAATGCAGCCACTAGTCAATGTGTGGCAGGTCCACTCCAGGGGCACACAGAATCAGTCAGCTCTGTTGCTTATTCACCTGATGGGATCCATATTGTCTCTGGTTCTTTTGACCAGACCATTATGGTTTGGAATGTGACCACTGGTCAATGTGTTGCAGGTCCACTCCAGGGGCACACATCTTTTGTCAACTCTGTTGTCTATTCACCTGATGGGATCCATATTGTCTCTGGCTCAAAGGACAAGACCATTAGGGTTTGGAATGCAACCACTAGTCAGTGTGTGGCAGGTCCACTTCAGGGGCACAAAGATTCAGTTACATCTGTTGCCTATTCACCTGATGGGATCCATATTGTCTCTGGCTCTTTGGATGAGACCATTAGGATTTGGAATGCAATCACTGGTCAATGTGTGGCAGGTTTATTCCAAGGGCACACATCTTTTGTCAACTCTGTTGCCTATTCACCTGATGGGATTCATATTGTCTCTGGCTCTGTGGACAAGACCATTAGGGTATGGAATGCAACCACTGGTCAGTGTGTGGCAGGTCCACTCCAAGGGCACACATCATTAGTCAACTCTGTTGCCTATTCACCTGATGGGATCCATATTGTCTCTGGCTCTTTTGACAAGACCATTAGGGTTTGGAATGCAACTACTGGTCAGTGTGTGGCAGGTCCACTTGAGGGGCACATGTCTTATGTCAACTCTGTTGCCTATTCACCTGATGGGATCCATATTGTTTTTGGCTCTGTGGACAAGGCCATTAGGGTTTGGAATGCAATCACTAGTTGGTGTATGGCATGTCCACTTCCAGGGCACACACTTTTTGTCAACTCTGTTGCCTGTTCACCTGATGGGATCCATATTGTCTCTGGCTCTTGGGACAAAACCATTAGGGTTTGGAATGCAACCACTGGTCAATGTGTTGCTGGTCCACTCCAAGGACACATATCTTTTGTTAACTCTGTTGCCTATTCACCTGATGGGATCCATATTGTCTCTGGCTCTGAAGACAAGACCATTAGGGTTTGGAATACAACTACTGGTCAATGTGTTGCAGGTCCACTCCAAGGGCACACATCTTTTGTCAACTCTGTTGCCTATTCACCTGATGGAATCCATATTGTCTCTGGCTCTGAGGACAAGACCATTAGGGTTTGGAATGCAACTACTGGCCAGTGTGTGGCAGGTCCACTCCATGGGCACACATCTTTTGTCAACTCTGTTGCCTATTCACCTGATGGGATCCATATTGTCTCTGGCTCTTTGGACAAGACCATTAGGGTTTGGAATGTGACCACTGGTCAATGTGTTGCAGGTCCACTCCAAGGGCATACATCTTTTGTCAACTCTGTTACCTATTCACCAGATGGGATCTATATTGTCTCTGGCTCTAGGGACAAGACCATTAGGGTTTGGAATGCAACCACTGGTCAATGTGTTTCAGGTCCACTTCAGGGGCACACAGAATCAGTTAGCTCTGTTGCCTATTCACCTGATGGAACTTATATTGTCTCTGGCTCTTTTGACAAGACCATTAGGGTTTGGAACACAACCACTGGTCAGTGTGTGGCAGGTCCATTCCAGGGGCACCCAAAACCAGTTCATTCTGTTGCATATTCACCTAATGGAACCCACATTGTCACTGCATGCTATTATTTCATCAAGATATGGAAGGTTCAGGACCTAGTTTCCTCCAACAGTTTATATGAGCAAAACAGCTGGATTCAGTCTTCTGGTGGTGATTACTTTGGCTGGATGGCTCCTTGGAACAGCAATATCTTTCATCTACCTGTTTATTCTCTGGTAATATCTTCTGATAGAAGTTACCAGGTTGATAGTGATTTTTCTTTGTTTGGAAAGTCTTGGACCTCCTGTTGGAGCTGATATCTCATTACATTTGATGGTTAAGGTACTCTTTAATATGCTACCCAAATGCTCATTATATCTGGTGAATAGTATATACTATTGCAAATGAACATAATTTATATATGTTGAACAATAGCTTCATAGCAACTTAATAAAGTATAGAAGGTGTTAATGTTTATAAGAGCAAATCATGCCAACCAAGTGCATTAGCTCACAACAAGAGCTCACAGGTATGATATGCCAAAATGCACTTGCTGTTGACATACCTCACTGTTTTATCAAGCATATTCACCAATAGTTAAGCTCAAGGTCTGATAGGAATTGTTTTCAACAAGTATATTCATTACCTTGCTTACATATAGTGACTCCAAAAACTGGCCCAATGTTTAACCCTAATCTAGTATGTAAAGCATACTGCAATCATCTGAACAAATTAGATCTTGCTTTGGTGTGATGTATTGTAGTATGAACCCTTGGCTACAACTTTGCTCTATATACAGTGGGTCAAAAAACTGTCCCAATGTTTGCATATTTTGCACTAAATGCAATGTCTGTCAATAGCACATTATTATTATTCACAGCTCTAAGTGTATAAAATGGAGTGCTTTCTTCTGGCTTTCTATCAGTACAAAAATCAAAGGATTTGGTTATATTTTGGTGACATGGCAGCCATATTGAAATGGCAATTTATTGGGACAGTTTTTTGACTTTAAATTCTCATTACATATTTGGCACCATGGGATACTGTAACATGATTACATACCTTAAGCAAGTATAGTATTATGTCACCTTTATGTCACCAACTAGTCTACAGCATGTATAAACCCTGCTATCACAAATAAATTTCCTTATTTCCATCATGAAACACCTTTTTGCTGCTCAAAGAGACAACACCATCTCTCTTGCTTTTCTAGACCTTTTCTGCAGTCCCAAACTGGCCTAGGAAAGTAAACTGTGGCCAGGGTTCTTCAGAAAATCCAACCAGAGAAGAAAAACCATCATGGTAGTCATTTTTCAAAACCTTCTTCCACCAACAAGTGTGCCATTGTTCAGCAAATTCTTACTGGAAAGGCCAGTAATGCAGTTCAGGCCATTCACTTTATCAATTCTATTGTCAGCACTCCTGTCATATCCATCCTCCAACCCCCATGTTGCCCCCTCTGAACCATCTCTGCCCTCACTACATCCATATTCTCATCCACTCCTTTGCCCTGCATCTCAGAGTTCTGTCACTTGTCACCAGAGTACCCTATCTTGTTCCAGGCATGTCAGGACTTGTCATCCCTCACATTTGACAGGTGTCATGCAGAGTCAGTTGCCATTGTATCACTCCCATATGCCCTACTGCTTTCTGATCACACCATGTGCTCCTTTCTCTTTGACACTTACATGTTTCATCTCCTTGCCTACTATTGTTTCACCTTACCTTGCCTGTATATAAACCTCCATATGTCCTGTACTATTCCTCAGTACAAATATTGACTAAATTCTGCCCTCCTCATTGTCCCTCATCCCCTCCTGTCTCTATCTCCATCCTCCTAGTCTGATCTCTGAAATGTGAGGACCTGGACCTATACAAGGGCATGACACATAAGTCCTATGCTGATGTCCTCACTAAGTTCTCCCTTTCCACTTCCTCTGTCAGACCTCTGGTCTACCCCCATCACTAACCCTTTCCACCTCAGTACTCACTGTCCTTCTCCAACTGGAGTTGGCACAGAGAATCTGGAGATTCAATAGTCAACCTGTTAATTTGACAACTCCTGTCTGTCCACAAACAGTAAGGAATACCCTTAAAAAAGCCACTCTAATGGCCATGGTAAAGAAGAAAAAACATCTTCTCTTAGCTAGACATAGAAAAAGAAGGTTGGTCTTTGCTCTAAAGTACCAGCATTGGCTTGTAGAGGACTAGAAAGTGGTGAATTGGTCAGATGGGCAAGAATATGTGTGGAAAAAGAAAGGAGAGGAAATACAGTAGGTCAAAAAACTGTTCCAATGTTTGCATGTTTTGCACTAAATGCAATGTCTGTCAATAACACCTAATTATTATTCTAAACTCTAAGTGTATGAAATGGAGTGCTTGCTCCTGGCTTTCTATCAGTCCAGAAATCAAAGCATTTGGTTATGTTTTGATGAAATGGCAGCCATATTGAAATGACAACTCATTGGGACAGTTTTTTGACTTTGTATAGCATATGATATTTAGTACTTGGTATGACCTCCCTTGGCCTTGATAACTGCTTGAATCGTTCTAGGCATGCTTTTTATCCATTTTTGACACTCAATCCTTCCCCACTTTACCACAACCCTATTCCATAATTCATAAACCCCTATAAGCATCCTTTTATAACCTGAAAGGTGTCTTTTTAGGTGACTTCAGGTGTGTTCAATGGAATTGAGGTGTGGAGACTGAGCAGGCAAATCCAGAAGCTTGATATCTTGCTCCTCAAACCAGATTTGAGCTCTTCTAAAGGTATGCTCAGGATCATTATCCTGCTCAAAAATGATTGCATCTGCAAGAATTTTAGAATTCTCCATGTTCTGTAACAATCCTTCCTTCAGAATTGCCACATACTATTCAGCATCTGTCCTTCCCTCAACCTCACCCAAATTCCCACACCATTCAGCTTTATACCATAAGTGATCCTTTTCCAAACTTGATAGTATCTTTGATCTGTTTGAAAGTTATTCCCTCCTCTTTCTTTTTCCACACATATTATGATGACCATTTGACCCAATCCTATTTATTTTAGTCTTATCTAATCAAATAATCCTCTTCCAGTCCTCCATAGTCCAATGCTGGTACTTCAGAGCAAAGGCCAACCTTCTTTTTCTATGGTCAGTAGAGAGAGGAAATTTTTTTTCTTTATTACAGCCTTTAGAGAGGCTTCCTTAAGGGTATTCCTGACTGTTTATGGGAAGACAGGAGTGCTGACAATAGAATTGATAAAGTGAGTGGCCTGAACTGCATTATTGGCCTTTTCAGGGGGAATTTGCTGAACAATAGCATGCTTGTTGGTGGAAAAAAGTTTTGAAGAATGACCACCATGATGGTTTTTTTTTCTCTGATTGGATTTCATGAAAAATCCCAGCTGCAGTTGACTTTCCTAGGCCAGTTTGGAATGCAATTTTCCTGCAGGAAAGATTTAGGGAAGCAAGAGAGATGATGTTGTCTCTTTAAGCAGCAAAAAGGTGTTTTATGATGAATTGATTTGTAATGGCAAGTATATGCTGTAGACTAGTCAATGACATAAGAGTGACATAATATTTACTTACATAAGGTATGTAATCATTTTACAGCACTCCAGGGTTCAATAGATGTAATGAGAATTCAAAGTCAAAAAACTATCCCCATGAGTTGTCATTTCAATATGGCTGCCATTTCATCAAACCATAACCAAATACTTTGATTCCTGGACGGATAGAAAGCCAGGAGCAAGCACTCCATTTCATACACTTAGAGTTTAGAATAATAATTAGTTGTTATTGACAGACATTGCATTTAGTGCAAAACATGCAAACATTGGAACAGTTTTTTGACCCACTGTAACTTCCAAAGAGATCCAAGGTACTGTTGAGTTTGGAGGAGGATCACTCATGGTATGGGGCTGTATTGGGTGGAATGGTGTGGGGATTTTGAGTGAGGTTGAGGGAAGGATGAATGCTGAACAGTATGTGGCAATGTTGGAGGAAGGATTGCTGCAGAGCATGAAGAACTCTGGAATCCCTGCAAATAAAACCATTTTTCAGCAGGATGATGATCTCAAGCATACCTCTAGAAGAGCTCAAATCTGGTTTGAGGAGCAAGATATCAAGCTTCTGGATTGGCCTGCTCAATCTCCAGACCTCAATCTCATTGAACACACTTGAAGTCACCTGAAAAGACACCTTTCAGGTTATGAAAGGGCATCTATATGGGTTTGTAAATTATGGGATAGGGTGGTGGTAGAGTGGGGAAGAATTTCTGTGGAGGAGTGTCAGAAATGAATAGAAAGCATGCCTAGAAGGATTCAAGCAGTCATCAAGGCCAAAAGAGGTCATTGTCAAATTAAAGGTTGATTTATCAAATCTCCAGACTCTCCATGTCAATTCTGGCCAGAGATGGATGGTGAGTACTAAGGTGGAAGGGGTTAGTAACAGAGGTGGACTGGAGGCCCAACAGAGGAAGTGGGAGGGGAGAACTTAGTGAGGATATCAGTGTAGGACTTATGTGTCATGCCCTTGTATAGGTCCAGTCCTTGTATTTTGGAGATCAGACTAGGAGGATGGAGATAGGGACAGGAGGGAAGGTTGGATGATGAGAAGAGTGGAATTTAGTTGATATTTGTACTGAGGAATAGTATAGGAAGTATGGATGTTTATATACAGGCAAGGTAAGGTGAAACAATGGTAGGCAAGGAGATGAAACATGTAAGTGTCAAAGGAAAAAAGCACATGGTGCAATTAGAAAGCAGGAGAATGACTCTGCATGGCACCTGTCAACACATGGCATGGTGAATCCTGATATGCCCAGCATGAGATAGGGGCACTCTGATAACATGTGACAGAACTCCAAGATGCAGGGTGGAGGAGTGGACAAGGGTATGGGATTAGTGAGGGTAGAGGTGACTGGAGATGGTTGAAGGAGGTGATGTGGGGGTTGAAGAATGGATATGACAGTGCCCCCTCATTAAGGCTGAGCCCTTGAGGCACTAGTAAGTGGTAAGTCTGGTCCAGAGCCAATCCAAGGGGATAGTTGAGCCCTTGTGAAGAGGGTGGGCAGATGAATAGGGTGAGTTGCTTATTAGGCAGAGTCTGAAATTAGCTGTATTGGAGTATAAGGAGGATGAGCTATGGTTAGAGTGGCATAATTCAGTTCTGCATCATGGAGAGAATGGGAATCAAATGCTATGGGGTGTAAGTCACCATCCAGAGTAGAAATGGAAAGGATTCCTGCAATAGCATAGTCAGAAGCATCTGTTTCAACAATCATTGGAGTATCCAGAATCCAGTGAACCAGCACCAGAGCAGATGTAAAGGTGGCCTTAAGGCCCTGGAAGGCCTTCTGGCAGTCCTTGGAGAAGTTCCAAGGGGTGCCTTTACAAGTGAGACAGGTTAGTGAAACAATGATATTAGCATAATTGTGAATGAAATGATGATAGAAATTGGCAAAACTAAGGAAGGACTGAACATTCTTGACCTTCCTGGGCTCAGGCCAATCCACAATAGCTTTGATTTCATCCTTGGCCATAGCAAGACTGGAGGGAGTGAGCATATATCCAAGGTACTCAACAGAGTTGGAGTGCCATTCACACTTCTCCAGCTTCAGGTATAGCACAAAGTCATTGGAGTACTTCCTGGACATGCTTCCAGTGGGAAGTGAGGTCTTGGAAGTACATCAAGATGTTGTCTAGGTAGACCACAACAGAGACATCTAGCATATCAGCAAAAATACTATTGATGAATCTTTGAAAGGCTGCTGGAGCATTAGTAAGTCTGAAGGGCATAACCAACCATTGATATGATCTGTAGTATGTCCAGAACATAGTCTTCCACTCATCACCTTCTGCAATATGGACCAGGTGGTATGCATGCTGGAGATTGAGCTTAGTGTAGATCTTCACTCTGCTTAGAGCATCAAGAAGGTCAGTGGTATGGGAAAGAGGATAGTGGTCTTTCTTGGTGATAGCATTGAGGCCTTGGAAGTTGACACAAAGACAAAGGGATCTGTCCTTCTATTTGACAAAGAGCATTGAAGCAGCATGAGTATTAAACTATGGTCAGATGAACTCTGAGGAACTCTGAAGAGGCGGAGTTGTGAGGGGGTCAGACAGGACTTTGGCTTTACCTTATGTGGTGCACCATTGCAAGGGATTCAGTGTCCTGAATTTGTGGACAAAGGGTCAGAGGTTGGAGGGTTTGTCAGAGTAGTTGCATAGCAACTTAGAGAGCTGAGGTCAAATGGAGAAAATGTCAAGTTAAGTTGATATTTGAACTAAAGGAATACAGGGCAGAATTTATAGAGTTTATATATAGGAGGGAATCAGATAACTAAGTCTGGAGTCAGAGAGAACTATGTACCAGAATGTCAGAAGCTGAGTAATACTGGAGTGCAGCCTCAGAGCTGTGCTGATTGGTAATGGAGTTCTGAGTAAGCAGGAAATGGAATGTAAGTAGATGAGTAACAGAGTTAGAACAAGAAGAGAGTCAGAATAGTTTACTAAAGGTCAGAGTCTGAGTAGTGTATCTAAGGGAGAAACAGGAGAACAGACCAGAGGTTGTAGTGGAGTTGGTCTGGAAGGACCAGAGATGGACTTGTGAGTCTGGGATATGACAGTATCCCCCTCTTAGGCCTGAACCCCTGAAGGCCTTTGAGGGTCACATGACACTGTTGATTGTTGGAGTTGTGGCGGAGTGTGATTGCCTGTGTGGTATAAAGTCCGGGTGGACTGCAGGTTAACTCCTCAGTCACAAACCATCATGTCTGACATCAGCAACATCAACAACTGGAAAGATGAGCATTTGGTGGAGAACACTGATGACAACAACAACCTTTGAAATGCAAAGGCAGTGGAGTGGAGGTGAAGCAATCCTCAGACATCAAGGAACTGGAATACACCAGAAGTTCCTTATCAAATGGAAAGGATATCCAACCTCTGAGAATACCTGGAAACCACTGTCAAACCTCTCCCATGTGGCATCCCTCCTCTGCAATTATAAACGACACCATCTGTCATGATGGTGACTATGGAACTCTGTACCTGGTGCCAACTGGCCTGGTTAATTGCCCTTCTTCTCCTCCTTGCCATAGCCAT
>JBBPJY010000394.1:0-19683 GCA_038088975.1 Xerocomus cyaneibrunnescens
TTTACACTTGGCCACTGTGAGCTTTCCATCCTTTCTGAGCTTGGACAACAAGTCTGGCTGGGAGGAGGTGGATGCTCTGCAGGTGGTGGAAGTACTGGCAGACTTCCCTTTGGACTCCTTGGAGGAGCCTGAGGAGTTGGTGGCAGAGTTGGAGAATTTGTCAAATGCCTTGGGGGTGCTGCCAGAGGGTTTCACCTGGCAGCTAACCTCCAACTTGTGCTTTCAGTAATGGGCATCAATGCCTTGTGCAAGCTGGTGGAGTTTGGAGAGTGTGGAGGGTTTGCCAACCTACAAGATTTCATCCTTGATGTGGTCCAGGAGACTGTTGTAGAAGTAATGCCGGAGAGCACCTTCTCTGTATCCCTGGACTTGGGTCATGATTCTGTTGAATTTGACCACATACTTGTTGATACATTGGCCATCTTTCATTGTCAAGTGGTTGAGCTGGTGCTCTGCATCTCCAACCAGATTGTGTGGTCTGAAGTTTGTCTGTAACTTCAGGACAAACTCCTTGTAGCTATCCATTCAATCAGGGCAAAGGTCCAGGTCTTGCACCTGAAGGAGGTCCAGCTCAAACCACTCCAGTACCATACCCTTGAGGTATGACTGGGTGAAGGTGACCTTTGCACAGTCAGAGGTAAAGGCCTTAGGCTGATCTTGGAAATTTAACTCATATTGAACAAGGAAAACCTGGAGTTTGTGGAGGTCTGTTCCATCAAACTGGTCCAGTTCTTGGACTTTGGTCCATTGCAAGGTCTTGGAGGACTTCTTTGATGAGCAGGCAAGCACCCAAATAGCTCTGGCCAGGTTGGCAAGCATATCTTGTGGGGTGTGCTCTTCTTTGTCGTTTTCTGAGAAGAGGCCATCTTCTGGAATGTCTGGATCATTGGGGGGATCACTGCCAGGCTTGCCTGGATTTCTGGGGTTGTCACAATGGCCAAGGGTGTGGAAGGATGAGATGTTGGTGGAGGGTTCATTGCTGTTGTCTATCAGCTCCTCAATGCATGCTCTGGGGGTAGGTGAGTCCAGGCAGGCATGTGCTTGGAATGCAGAGTTGTTTCTCCAGGCAGAGAAGCTGTGGAACTGGTTGATGATGTTGGGACCTCAGCAATTACTGCCAAAGGTGTTTAAGGGGTTGAAATAGGGGGAGGCTGAAGCATTGGTGATCACTCTGGTGCATGATTGAGTGATGTGGATAGTCATAGAGAATCTGTTGCAAGAGGGAGTTCAAATATACTGTTAAACTAAGGTCAGACAAACTCTGAGGAACTCTGAAGAGGCAGAGTTGTGAGGAGGTCAGATGGGACTTGGCTTCACCTTATGTAGTGTGCCCTTGCAAGGGATTCAGTGTCCCAAATTTGTGGATGGAGGATTAGAGGTCAGAGGGTGGTCAGAGTAGTCACACAGCAACTTAGAGAGCTGAGGTTGAATGGAGAGAATGTCAAGTTATGTTGATATTTGAACTGAAGAAGTACAGAGTGGAACCTATGGAGTTTATATATGGAGAGGAATCAGATGACTAAGTCCAGAGTTGGAAAGAAACTATGTACTGGAATGTCAGAGGCTGAGTAATACCAGAGTGTAGCCTTGGAGCTGTGCTGATTGGTAATGGAGTTCTGAGTAAGCAGGGAATGGAATGTAAGAAGATGAGTAACAGAGTTAGAAACAAAGAGCATCATAATAGTTTACTAAAGGTCAGAGTCTGAGTAGTGTATCTAGGAGAGAAACAGGAAAATAGACTGGAGGTTGTAGTGGAGTTGGTCTGGATGGGCTGGAGATGGACTTGTAAGCCTGGGATATGACAAGTACATCTTGTCCTCATACCTTGTGATCACCTAAATAGATCATGGTCCAGTTTGATCTCACCAGTGTTACAGCCATTAGCCATGGCAGGCTTCCAGCTTCTTCTCACAAAACAGAAGCATATCCCAGGCCTGAACAAAAAATGCCAAACAGGGTCATATACTGATGCCCAATGTGTTGAGGTTCAACATGCCTGCTGTGGTGAGGAATTTTGGGCATTAGGGCAGTTTCAATTGATATGGCTTTATGTAGGAGCATTGAGTGCAGCTGTGGCACAGTATTTTGGGGTGTCAGATACACCCAGGGCATTGGGTGCCTGAAACCAGGGTGTGGAACATAGTCCTAGTCATGGATACATTAGGCTGTGGGACCACCTGACTTATGATAGCATCTCAGACAATGGGTGTTACAATTTGTTATTATTCCAGGTTGGCTGTGCCCCAGAATGCCTCAGGGTAGGCTGTGCCCCAAGACAATGAGGATCTAACTCTACTACTTGGTAGGTCAGATAGGCCGACTCCTTTTCAATTTTAGTCTTTCCTTCTGTTTCTCTTTGGCTGAGTCTCTTCTTGTTAAATGGACAATATCTCCTATCATCATATCTCTCTCTTGGTGATGACATGTCCCCTTAGTCATACAGAACCTTCTTGTTCTTTTCTTTTACTTAGTCATCTATTTCTCTCTCAGTATATAACCCCCACTTTCCTGTCCTTGTAACCTAAGCTAGTTCTACACAATCCAAGCATTAGTTTTAGCCTCCAGTCAATCTGGGTGATCTGATTGTGCTGCTGATTCAAGACTTGAAGCTGCCATGGTCCAATTCATTATCATTGTTCACATTTCAGCTGAAGTTGATGCTCCAGTGTAACAAAAGAACTAGCTTCTCCATTGTCCCTCCCTGTCTAGGGAAACCTCTCCTCCACCATTGAGCAGTCTTTGGAACAAGTGCTCTCTAACCTTTGGTTAGCCAGACCACCCAACAACCCTACACAAGAAGACCCTGATGTTGAAATCCCCTTTGACCACAAGGAACCTTCCCCTACCCCTACCACTGGACAACTACAGTGGGCTGACACTTGCCCTCCTGTAGATTCCTCCATCCCCCATACTCCTAGGAGAGTCGCTGGGCCATTAGCTTGCCCTCCTGAGGAACTCTCTCACTGCAGATGCCCCCCCCCTCCAGGTTCTGTCTTCACTCCTACATTGTCAGGAATGTCCATCCCTGTCAATCCAGTGTCATCTGGATCTAACACCCCTCTTATTGCTGCTGTGTCATCAGCACCACTTGTCACCAACACCACTGTGCCATCAGGGCAACCCCCATCTGCCCCACCCCTGTCTTCAACAACCATGTTGAACCCCACTACCACTACCACTGTAACTGCCAAGGAGATTAGAGCAGGTCTCCCAGGCAACTTCTTGGGCAAATCAGAAGATGCACCCTGCTGAATTAAGGCTATCAAAGCCTACTTCACTGTAAATGCCACTGTCTATGATGACACCACCAAAATCATGATCACCCTCAACAAGATGAGTGAGGGACAAGGAGCCATGTTTTGTTATGCTAATGTGTCAGCACTAGCTGGAACTTTGAACTGAAGTGACTACACAAGGGGGTGGCACCCTTGGATCTTGAATAGACACTCAGTTGGTTCACCCAGAATGACTGGAGGCAGAGAACTGATGCTTGTATTGTGTAGAACTAGCTTAGACCTATACACATGAATCGAGAGGGATTTATATACAGGAAACAAGAAGTGATGACCAAGCAAAAGAAGGTTGGAGAACATTCTATATTACTAAGCAGTCAAATGCAAAGGAATATTCCATGTGACTAAGAGGAATATGTCACCACCAAGAGAGAGACATGGTGAAGTAGATAGAGTCTGAGCAGAGAAGTATAAAGGTGAGAACAGAGACAAGAACAATGACAACAAGGAAAAGAGGATTGTAACAATACCCCCTTACTAACCTTGAAGACCTTCTTTGAATAGATGAACTTAACTGATGGGAAGAGGTGAGCACAGCATCAACCTCTTTGGGGAACTGTGCACAGCAGCAGGTTCCGAGTGGTGCTTAGCAGCACACCCTGGGGGTGGTCAAGGTGGTCTAGTCCAAGTTGAATGGTCCTGCAAAGGTGGTGTGGGATTGATATCCTAATATCACATCATCCACAAGGATGTCTTCATCATCAAGTTGGGAGTGACAATTATGATCCACCCAGACTGGGCAATTGGAGACTATATGACCCATTTGATAACAATGCACACACTCACATTGAGGGCAGAGATCAGCATTGTGGCCAGAGAGGTGGCAGTAGTCACAAAGGCACTCCTCACATGTCTGAGAGAGGTGACTGGGGGCCCATTGATGACAGTGGTCACATTGATAATGAGGACAGAGGCAAAGGGGATGACCTTCCTGAGTACAGTGATGGCAAGATGGAGATTGAGCTGGAGAGGGTGGAATGAATTGAGGAGGAGAGGTGGATGGATCTTCTACTGCAGGAGGAGGGTTAGGGGCGAATGTTGCTGGATGGGCTTGCCAGCTACCTGACTCTACCGGACCCCATATTGAAGGTAAAGGAGGGTGAGAGGGAATGGGAGAGGAGAGGCAAGCCGATAAGGGAATCAGGAGAGGGGGAGAGGAGGAAGACAAAGGAGAAGGAGTGAAAGAGACTGTGGTGGGGGGAAGCAGGGTGGCTTCAGAAAAGTTTTTGTCTTGATAGGTTTCCCTCTGTGAAGGGGTGAGGGTTAGGAAGATTGGATGCATGGTGCACACAAGGAGGTAGGATGGGAGTTGAGTGACATAGCGATGGAGGCCTCCATAGTGTAAGGCATCAGTGAGGGATGACAAGGTATTATCCATTCCCATGTTGAAGAAGGCAAGAAGTCTATTGAAGAGGCAGGAGGATGCGAGGTTGTGGCGGATGGTGGTGAGTGACAGGACTTGGTGGTACAGACAGATTAGAATGAAGAGGAGGGGGTTTACATGTTGAGGGATGAGGTGTTCTAAGGTAAATAAGAGCCAGGGAGTGGCAAGGATTTCAGCATATAGGAGATGTTGTTGGAATTGGGGGAGGTGGATGGGATAGACTGGATGGGTAGAAAGGAAGGTGGTTTCTTCTTGAGAGAGGGACATGACAGTTAGATGTGTGAGGGGGAAAGGCCAAGGTAGTCTGGATGGTATATGTAGAGGAGGAGGATTAGGGTAAGGACAAGGAGGATGGAGATGAGGATATATAAGATGAAGAGGAAGCATCCGGTTAGAGGGTCTTTCTAGTCCATGATCGTTGTTATGGCAGGTGATGGCATTGGTATTTATTCAGCAGAGCAGCAGTGTTTGTGAGGTTGGACAGTGGTTTTCATGTATTTTTGGAAGAAGGATATCCCTTCCATTTGGTCAGGAACTTCCGTCAGGGTCCCATTCCTCGATGGCCAAGTATAGCCTCCACTTCATATTGCTCTTCTCCATCAATCTGGTTAGGTGGGGGTAAGAGGAAGTTTGGACTATGTTCTGGGGTTTCTCGGAAGGGAGTGAGCAAGGAGGCATGGAAGACATTGTGAATTTTCCAAGTAGGGGGAAGCTTGAGCTGATATGTGATGGGAGAGAGGACTTTGGTGATTTCGAAGGGGCCTTCCTGCTTCGGGGTGAGTTTGTAAGATGGATAATGGAGTTTGAGGTTGGTAGCTTCTAACCACACTTTATCTTCCAATTTCCAGGGGTGGAACTTTGCTGTGATGCAGTGTTTCATGTGGCATTGAGATTCATGATTGGCAGAGAGGGCTTCACCTCAGGCTTTATCCAGGAGGGCTAGTCAGTTGGAAAGTGCAGGTAGGAAGGTTTTCCCCAATGGGGAGTAGGCACAAGGTTCATATCCCATTATCAGGGAGAATGGTGATTGTCTGGTGGATGTATGAGTGGCAGAGTTATGGGAGAATTTGGCCATGGGGAGGAGAGAGGGCCATTGTTCAGGGTGATCTTGGCAGAATAGGCATAGGTAGGTTTCTAGTTCTTGGTTTAGTCATTCAGTTTGTTCATCAGTTTGTGGGTGATAGGCAGAGGATAGTTTTAGGTTGTATTTGAGCAGCCAGGCCAATTCTCTAGCAAAGGCAGAGGCAAATTGAGGACCTTGATCAGAGATGTAGGAGTCATGAAGGCCAAATCGAGAAACAACATGTTTGAAGAATAGTTGGGCCATTCCTGCCACATCAATGGATTTGGAACATGGGATGAGAATCACCCCTTTAGTAAGCCCATGGTCGACCACAACCAGTACTGAGTCAATGGCATGTACAGGAGGGAGACCAGATATGGGGTCGACTGAGATTTGTTGAAAGGGGCAGGTGGCAGAGGACGGCAGGGGAGTAAGTGGAGGAATAGTAGGATGGGTGTTGACCTTGTGCTGTTGGCAAGCAGCACAACCGTGGATAAAGTTATGAATGAAAGTGGCCAGACCAGGCCACCAATAGTCCCTAGACAGTAAATCATGGGTGTGGAATAGGCCTCCATGGCCGCCCATGGGGGATTCATGGATGGTTTTTACAAGGTCAGCACGAGCGTCTTTAGGGATGTAGAGGCAGTGTTGGTAATATAGCTTACCATTGAAGAATTCCCAGTTGGATGGGGAGGATCAGTGAAAGAGGGTAGAGTTATCCACTAGGGCATTCAAAGTGTGGGTCACCAGAGGGTCAGTGGAGGAGGAGGTCTGGATTTTGTCAGCTAAGGCCAGGTCAATTGCAGCAATGGTGGGGTGAAGGAGGATGGGCATGTTTATATTGTCGTTGGAGGAATCCATTGCCTCCATTCGAGATAGGGCATCGGCCAGGCCCATGGCCAATCCTGGAGTGATTTTCCAAACAATGTTGAAGTCTTGGAGAAAAAGTGACCAGCAGGCTTGTCGTCGGGAGAGTTTGTGGGGGGCCTTATAATATGACAAGTTCTTGTGGTCAGTCATGATGGTAACTGGGTGTGGGGTGCCTTGCAGGTAATGCTGCCAGGCAGAGAGGGCTTTGATGACAGCAAGGAGCTTGTGATCATAGATATTGTAGTTGCATTGGGCATCAGAGAGGGTGAAGGAGAGGTATGCACATGGGTGGAGGTCACCATTGGTGTCCAGCTGCATCAGTATAGCACCCACCACATGTAGCAAGGCGTCTGACATAATGGTGAAGGGTTTAGTGGGGTCAGGCAGGAGTAGTACAGGTTCTTGAGTGAATAGGAATTGGAAGCGATGAAATGCAGATTCCTGGGCAGGGCCCCATACCCAAGGTTGCTTGGTGTGGGTGAGTAGGTTTAGTGGTTGGGTGAGGTCAGAGAAATTTGGGATGAACTTGTGGTAGAAGTTACAGAATCCCAGGAATGAGCATACTCCTTTGACAGAGGAGGGGGGATTCCATTTGATGATCACTTCTACCTTTACTGGGTCCATGTGTACCCTTCCTCCACCAATGATCATCCCAAGGTAGTCAATTTCTGAGGTTTCAAATGTGCATTTCAAGGGTTTAAGGATGAGGTTGTGTTCTCTCAGGTGTTGGAGAACTAGTCAGGTATGGTGACGATGGAGGTCGAGGTCATCTTTTGTGGCGATTCCCAGGTCATCCATATAGATCTTTAGCTATCCTTCCGAGTGATAGTCAGCAAAGATGTGGTTCATAAAGGCTTGGAAGGTGGGGGGGGAGTTATACATGCCAAAGAACATAACGGTTGGTTTGAAGAGACCTTCTGGGATAATGAATGCTGCCTTCCACTGGTCTTCTTCTTTGATTCATATATTGTTATAGCCTCAACAGATATCGAATTTGGTAAAAATGTTACAGTTCTTCATGTCATTGATGAGATCAGATATGCGGGGGAGTGGGTATGCATTCTTGACCGTGTGCTCATTGAGGTATTGGTAGTCTTGACAAGGGTGGAGGGTCCCATCTTTTTTGGGCATGAAAAAGAAGGGTGAGGCTTGCGGGGATTTGAAAGGGATGATTCTTCCAGTGGCCATGTTTTCAGCTATAAAAACTTTGCAAGCTGCTTGCTCTGCTGGGGAGAGGGAGTAGGTTTTGGCAACTTTAGGGATGAAGGTGTCTTTGAGCTCTATAGCATGATCGAATGGATGGTGGGGGGGCAGGGAGTCAGGGGTGATGTCAGTTAGAATGTCAGCAAAGTCTTGGTATGGTTCAGGAATAGGGGGGGTTTCCTTGGCGATTGCAGCAGCTAGGTCAGTGGAGATAGTAGTTTGACAAATGAATTTGCCTTTTAGCCATGCTTCTCTGGTTCATAAATTCTCTCTAATCTGCTTATCAGGGTCAATATTGAGCCACTGAAGGAGATATCTAATTGGAGTGGAATCAAAGGTTTTCTGTTGGGGGTAAGCCAGAGGGATGGACACTTCCCCCAATGCCCAATTGATTTTTGGGTTTCGAGTGTGTAACCAGGGCATTCCTAGGATAACTTGCCCTTGGCCCAGCTTTACAACCATGAGCTGCAGTGGGTGGCCATCATCATCCAATTGCAAGGTTATTTTCACCTTTTTGCAGATTGTCCTGGCAGAGTTCTTTGTTCCATCCACATTGTAGGCATTAAGGGGTTGGGGAAGGCATATGGCAGGGGGGTGAAAGTCTTTGAGGAGGGAGGGATCTATAAAATTTCCAGTTGTCCCACAGTCGACAAGGGCAGTGGTTTTGATAGTTTTCACTCTGTGTTCTAGTGCAATCGGGATTCTGATTGCTTGAGCAGGTTGACTAGATATGAGTATAGGAGCTACAATGTGAGAAGCAGACATCAATGCAGCTTCTCACTTCAAAAATCCTTGTTAGATGGGACAGTTTCTATCTTTGCAATTTCCTCTGCTTGGGATTCTTTGTCATCTTCATAACAGGCCTTGAGGATGGAGAGGACTTCACCAGGGTCTTTTTCTTTTCCTTTCAGGGTGTGAATGTAGGCAGCTAGGTCAGAGGTGGGAGGGGGCAGTGCTTCTATCGCTCTGATCCGAGCTGGGTTGTGAGGGGGACAGGGTGGAGGTACAGTGAATGTGGAGGTGGGATTGTAAGGGTGGTTTCTAGTGGAACATCCAGGTTTTTTGCAGATGAAGCAGAGTTGATTTTTCAAGCATCTGGTGTGTTCTACCAGGGAGAGGTTAAGCGTGTCAATGTTCATGGCATTGGGATCTTTTTGGGCAAATGGTCTGTTGCTTCCCCCAGTGAATGCTCTGACACCTCTTTTCAGCATATTTTGGGTGTTGTAAGTGTCATGGGCGGTCTGGGCTTTGTCAATCCATTCTTTGAGGGTAGTGGGGCGGGTTCCTTCAAGAAGGACTTTGTCAGCTAGATGAGGTTTGATTCCCATACCGATGTAGTACATGAGGGTGTTCTGGTCGGTAATCCCGGAGAGGGTGGCAGCAGCTTGGAAGTTAGTGATGTATTCATGGAATTCATCAGTTCATTCTCCATCGGTGTTGGTCCCAGACTCTTGTTTGAGGGAGAGAAGTTTCTGATGGGCACAAGTGACTCAATTGTAGGGAAAGAATGTGGTGGTGAAGTCGGTGGTGAGTTTGTTGAAGGTTTTCTCTGTCTGGGCAATGCTCACATCCTTGAGTTTGTCAAACCATTTCTCTGAGAAGGTAGCTCCTCATCCAATGCTCATCTTATTGAGCATTATCATAATCTTGGTCTTTTCATCATAGATCTGATCATTGATAGTGAAGTACACCTTCATGGCTTTGATCCATCGAGGGGCTTCCTCAGATTTTCCTGAAAAGTCTGTGGGGAGTCCTGCACAAATTTCCTTTGGGACAGCTGTGTTGGACATGGTTGGTCCAACAGGTGGTGGTGGTGGGGGTGGGAGAGGCAGTTGTTGGCTTGGTGGTATAGTAGCAATGATTTTTGATGACACAGGAACAAGTTGTCCAGATGGCATGGGTGGTGGTTGGGATCCTGATGGCACTGAGGTCCCAGATGAGCTTGGTGCAAACACTGATGTAGTGGCAGGAGGATTGGGGGTTTGATGAGGGGGAGGGAATGGGGATCCTTTAGTGGGGCAAGTTGAGGGTCCTGCTACCCTTTGAGGAGAGGAGGGATCTACCAGTGGGTGTGCAGTGGCCCACTGTTCTTTTCTAGTGAGTGGGGGGGGAGAAGGTTCTCTAGAGGGGTAAATAGAGGGGATATCACTGTCAGAGTCAGGATTTTCCTCTCCTTCAGGGTGTTGACTCCAGATGGAGTGGAGAGCATGATCAATAGTTTCTTCTATGGTGAGATGTCTCCCTAGAGAGGGAGGAGGTGGGGATAAGCTAGTTCTTTTGTTATGCTAATGTGTCAGCACTAGCCGGAACTTTGAACTGAAGTGACTACACAAGGGGGTGGCACCCTTGGATCTTGAATAGACACTCAGTCGGTTCACCTAGAACAACTGGAGGCAGAGAACTGATGCTTGTATTGCGTAGAACTAGCTTAGACCTATACACGCGAATCGAGAGGGATTTATATACAGAAAACAAGAAGTGATGACCAAGCGAAAGAAGGTTGGAGAACATTCTATATTACTAAGCAGTCAAATGCAAAGGAACATTCCATGTGACTAAGAGGAATATGTCACCACCAAGAGAGAGATATGGTGAAGGAGATAGAGTCCAAGCAGAGAAGTATGAAGGTAAGAACAGAGACGAGAACAATGACAACAAGGAAAAGAGGATTGTAACATGTTCTCTAAATGATGGTTCAACAAGATAGATGACCTGAAGGTTGACATTGCTGAGAAAACCTTCAACAAGATTGCCACAGATTTTATCAACACCTTCTTCCCCTATAATTGAAAAGCTCACACCCACCATAAACTTCTCTTCCTTAAGCAAGAACCAAGAAAGGATAAGGTGGGAAAATGGACTGATGGGTTCCATGAGTACATCACCAACTTCAAAGCCACATCAGATATCTCTGGTATCACAGACCAGGAGATGCTCATGTACTATATCAGCATGGGAATCAAAAGCAAAATCACTAACAAAGTCCTCCTCAAGGAAACTTGCCCCACTACCCTCAATGATTGGATTGATAAAGCTCAAACTGCCCATGATGCCTTCAATGCTTGAGACATGCTTCAAAAAGGAATCCACACCCTTATTAGAGGATCCTCCTCCTGCCCCCCCTCCATGACTCAAACATCATGGATATCAATGCTCTGAACCTATCCCCAGTAGAGAGAGCTAGATTCTCAAGAACTGCCTTTGCTTTATTTGTAAGAAAGAGAAATGTTCCACCTGGAACCACTCCTGAACTACCCCTGCAACCTTTCCACCACCACATCCACCTTGCTCTCCCATGTGCATATGGGTGACAGAAACTACACCTGCCCCAAAATCAGACCTCACCAATTATGTCCAAAACCTTAAAGGAAAAGGGAAGGACCCCATCAAATCCTTGCAGTCCTCAAGGCCTGCCATGAGGAAGATGAGACCCTGGAAGGAAAGGAGGAAATCACCAGGATAGAGAAGGTTTCTGACAAGGATTTTTAAAGGGAGAGGAGATCTCGATGTCCTCCTCTCATAGTATCACTCCTGTACTATTATCTTCCACCACTGAAAGAGCAATCCACATCCCTGTTACTCTTTCCCATGGAGCACAAACCATCAAAACCACTGCCTTAGTTGACTGTGGTGCCACTGGAAACTTTATTGACCCTGCCTTGGTCACTCAACTCTCCTATCCCACCACCCACCTTGCCAAACCCAAAATCACCTGCAATGTAGATGGAATCCCAAATGCTAAAGGAACCATCAGAATGAAGGCCCATGTCCACCTCTCTGCTGACTCCTTTACCCAAAAACTGGAATTGATGATTGTTGGGTTAGGTCAATCACAAATTATCCTTGGAGTGCCCTGGCTACATACCTCTAACCCAAGAATTAACTGGAAGATGGAATGATTGTCACTCCCAACCAACTGACCCCCTTGAAAATCCTTCAACACCATTCCTACCAGATATCTCATCCAATGGTTGGGGATTGATCCAGACAAGCAAATCTGGGATGGACTTCATGATTGAGGTGCCTGGTTATGAGGAGAATTTATTTGCAAAACCACCCTGTCCATGGAGCTTGCCATTGCTGCACACACACACCCTTGTGAATCCCCCTCCATTTCACAGATTTTGCAGACATGATCACTGACAAAATACCAGAAAACCTCCCCCCATATTGCCCATTCAACCATACCATTGACCTAAAAGACACCTTCATTCCCAAGGTAGTGAAAATCTACTCCCTCTCCCCCACAGAATGAGAAGCTTGTAAGGCTTTCATTGATGAGAACCTCACCACTGGATGAATTGTCCCATCAAAATCTCCACAAGCCACTCCATTCTTCTTTGTCCCCAAGAAAGATGGCTTTCTCTGTTCCTGCCAGGATTATCAATACTTGAATGAACACACCATCAAAAACAGCTACCCCCTCCTGCATATTGATGACCTCATCAACAATATAAAAGACTGTAACATCTTCACCAAGTTCAACATTTGATGGGGATACAACAATATCCACATCCAAGAAGAGGATCAATGGAAAGCAGCCTTCATCACCCCTGAGGACCTCTTCAAACTGACAGTAATGTTCTTTGGCATGTGCAATTCTCCCCCCACCTTCCAGGCCTTCATGAACCATATCTTCACTGACTATTGAGCCAAAGGTTGGCTGAAAATCTATATGGATGACCTAGGAATTGCATCCAAGGATGACCTTGATCTCCACTGCCACCACACTTGCCTCATCCTTTAATGCCTACGAGAACATGAACTTATTCTCAAATCCTCCAAATGTACCTTTGAAACAAAGGAGATTGAATACCTAGGAATGATTATCAGTAGGGGCTGAGTGCAAATGGACCCTGTTAAAGTTGATGCCATTACTAGATGCAACCTCCCTACCTCAGTAAAGGGAGTCCAATCCTTCCTGGGGTGTTGGAACTTTTATTGCAAGTTCATTCCTAACTTCTCTGATCTTGCCCAACCACTCAACCTCCTCACTCACACTAAGCAACCATGGGCCTGAGGACCCCCTCAGGAACATGCCTTTTGCTGCTTCCAATTCCTTTTTACCCAGGAGCCTGTACTCCTCCTACTTGAACTTGTCACCCTGTTCATGATCATGTCTGATGCCTCATTGCATGTGGTGGGTGCTGTATTAATACAGCTGGACACCAATGGTAACCTCCACCCCTGTGCATACCTATCCTCCACCCTCTCAGATGCCCAATGGAACTATGATATCTATGACTGTGAGCTACTAGCCATCATTAAAGCCCTCACCACCTGGTGACACTATTTTCAAGGCTTTTCCCACTCTGTCATTATCCTGACTGACCACAAGAACTTGTTGTTACAAAGCCCTGCACAAACTTTCTCATCATCAAGCTCACTGGTCCCTCTTTCTGCAAGACTTTGATCTCATATGGAGAGTCACTCCTGGATTGCAAATGGGCCCTGCTGATGCCTTGTCCAGAAAGGATTCTATCAACACCTCCTCTGATAACACCAACTCCTCCATCCTCCCTGAACCAGCTGTCATTGCTGCCCTTGACCTTACACTGGCAGAAAAAATTTCCCACTCTTTCTCTACTGACTCCCTGGTTACCTGTGCCATTGCTGCCATCCAAGCTGGATCCCCCTTGTTCCCCTGCTCCTCTCTCTCAGACTGGGAATTCCAGGATGGCAAGTTATACTTCTGTCATTGCCTCTACATCCCCTCATCTGAATGATGAGACCTGGTTGCCTCCATCCACTCCTTCCTGGTGGATGCCCATGGGGGCACTTTTTGCACAACTCAACTCCTTGCCTGCAATCATTGGTGGCCAGGATTATCCATGTTTGTTTACAACTACATCACTGGTTGTGCCATCTGCGAGCAGAACAAAGTTAACACCCACCCCACAGTGCCTCCTCTGACCCCCCTCTCCTCCTCATGCACCTGTCCCTTCCAACAAATTTCCATTGACCTCATCTTGGGCCTCTCCTGCATTTGCTCTCTAGATTCAGTCTTGGTCATGGTTGACCATGGCCTTACTAAGGGGGTAATTCTCATTCCATGCTCCAAAAACATCAATGCTGCCAAAGTGGCTGATCTCTTTTTCAGACATGTCTTTCCTCAATTTGGCCTCCATGACTCCTGATACTGGTGTAGAGACTGGCAGTTTTCCACATGTGAAATCCATGTTTTTAGGGTCCCTGACATCCTTAGAGGTATCCTGATGATCATCCACCACTCTCACAGTCATCCTGCACCTAGTCTGCTGCTCCTGCACCCAATCTGATGTTTCCATGACTGGTCCACCATGTTTTGACCATTCTGGTGTGCTTTCTGACCCACTTTCAGTGCAGATTGACTCCCAGTACATGTGGAATCCATCTGCTATTTGGCAGAATACTTATGACATCAGCTGGATGCATGTCTGACACTTATCTGATCATGCAGTGGTATTTCGTGGTACATTTCTGGTGTGGATTGACCTGCTTTCAGATGCAGGTGAGTGGATTTAAGTGCAGAATATATTATTTCAGATCCAGATAAGCACATAATAGTTCAGATTAGCCTATTTTGGGGAAAGGTATCTATTTGAGGTTGTTTGTCACTGTTTGGAGGTTTTGTAATATGTTTGCTTATCATATAAGCATATACCTAGTGGACCAGAGAATTGAACCATTATTTTGAGTACCATCCAGATCTGTTTTCTTCATTCCTGAAGCCTTGTCCTGCTGTCCTCAATGTCTGCATTGCACACAGAAGCACAGAACCACTTTAGCAAGCCCAGAACATCATCCTTTCAGCCTGAAACATCATCATTCCAGCCTGGAACCCATTTAGGAGCTAATCACATTGGTGGTATGCCTCCAGTCATTCTTTTACCTGTTTCTTCTTTCTTTGGCCATTTATCCATTTGTGACTCCCTGGAATGAATCTATCACCCCTTCATTTCATACGCTATTCAGGACATTTTATTGTTTTACACTGAAGTATCACCTTAGAGCTGTGCTCCTAGGCAAGCACAGGTGTCAGTGTCTGAGTAATCAAAGAATGAAACATAAGGGGATGAGTAACAGAGTTCAAAGGGAAGAGGAGTCATGAAATATTACTCATGTAGATGTCCAGAGAAAGTAACTACATAGGAATATGGAAAACAGATCAGAGTTGTGTTAGAGTGGAACCAGAAAAGGTTGGAGTTAGCCTTGGAATGGTCAGAGTTGGACTTGGAAGTCCAGGATATGACAATATCCCCCTCTTAGGCCTGAACCCTTGAAGGCCATTGAGGGTCTTGTGACACTGCTCATGTTTCAGGTTGAGGAATTGGGGTGTGGCCTCCTGTGAGGTGTCAGGTTTGGGCAATCTGCTGCTAGCCTCTTTATGCTGTGCCATCATGTCTGAGTGCATGGACATCATGACTTGAAGTGAAGCAAATCGGCAGAGCACAAGGAGGAGTGGAAGAGGGCAAGAAAAAGGCCCAAAATAGAGCAGAGAGTGGGGCCCAGAAAGAGGCAGGGAGTAGGCAGAGAGTGGAGGCCAAGGGAGAAGGAGTAGAGCACTGCAGAAGTTGCAATGAAGCTGTGAGAAGACAAAGGACACTGTGTGGTAATGAGCAAAGGCTGAGGAGGTGGCTGGGCAGAGGGTAAGTCAACTGCTGGAGGGCAGAAATAACTAGTCAGAGTGGAGGTGGAGGGCTGCATAGACCAGGGCTCTAGTGAAGGAACAGGATTATGTGGAAGCACTACCAGAGGTGAGGAGACTAGGACCTGGAGTACATCCTTGGTCCGGAAAAATCAGGAGGTGAGCCAGAGACAGAAATGGAATGGCAGAGAAAAGTCAGAACAGCCTTGCAAGAAAGCAGGGTCTGAGTTAGGGGTGCCAGAGTGGGGGTTGAAGTTGGTGGAGTCTGTCCAGGTAATCATGAGGTGATCCAGGACCAGAGAAATGGAGAAGAAGATGGAGGAACCCAAAGGAGCCCATTAAGTGCCATCCAGACTAGCCAGAGTTGGCAGAGGAAGAAAAGCAGAGAGTTTAGGCATGAGGTGGAGCAATGGTCTGGAGTGCACAAAGGAAGTGCAGGTGTGAGCAGAGAGTTTATCAGAGATGATGGAGCATGAGTTCGGAGTAAATAACCATTGGAACTGGAGGAAGGGGCACTGGCCACCAGGTTTAGTGCCAGACAAGGGGCTTACTATCATGGTAGTCCCAATTCTCATGCTTGGCTGCTATATGGTCCAGAGTTTCAGAGTAAGGGATGAGAATATCCAGGTTGAAAGAAAAAGGAGGCTGGGGGTAAAGATGGATGTGGAAAACAGGAGGCCTGAAGATGGACAGAATGTTCAAGTCAGAGGAAAAGAGATGGGAGACAATGGGGTTCTGGTCATCTCTTATCAACTCTGGGAAGCTTTGAAGCAGTCCAGAGTTAGGCAGAGAAGTCTTGGGGGAGTTGGAGATTGAAGCAAACAGAAGGCACAAAGGTGGTGATTGAAAGAGTCAGAAAGTTGGAGAGCAGGACAAGCAGAGCAGGACATGGGAACAGGGTACCAACAGGGTTAGACAGAGATCAGGAATGAGCCCTATACCTGGGTTGGAGTTTGTACAAAGCCCTGGTGTGGGTGCAAGCTGTTCAAGACAGGATATAGTCTTGATGGATAGGTTTTTGGAGTTCTGTTTTGTCCAAAGTGACTGGAGAGATCAGAGGTGCCAATACAGAAAGAACCAGAGTGCTTGGAGTTGGGTCAGAGGGTGAATGGTTGGAGGTCAGAGGTAGGAGCAGAGGTTTAGGAGTGCCCAAGTATCCAAGGAATAGGTATGATCTGAGGGCTTGCAGGTGCAAATCACTTCCTCTGGGGATGTAGATAAGATTGTCTTATGTGTGGAAGGTTTTGGCAATTCTGGGGTTGCAGGTGTTGGTCTGGTCAGAGGTATGGAAACTCTGGGTGTGGCAGAGATGGAGGTGGACTGAGGGAGATGGAGGTAGTCAGTGAAGGCCAAGATGTGACTGGAGGAGCATAGATGGGTGGGCTGCATGGGTATGCAGTGTGCCCTCCTTTCATGCTAAGCCCTCAAGGCCTATAGTAAATGGGATAACTCAGAGTTAGGCAAGTCCAGGACAGATTTACCATGTGGAGTAGAGAAGACAGAGATTTGTTGGGACCAACAACCTCAATACTACCACTAATGACCTGTGCAAAGGCCATGCCTCAATGCTGAGGGAGTCACAGAGGTGACACTGTTAGGTGGCATGACTGTGGCAACTAGGAGCAGAGAGCAGACAGGAGAGGCATGGGGCAGAGCAGCAGGTCTGGAGAATGTGAAAAGTGTGAGCATGGGTGGAGGAATTGCTAGAGGAGCTGGGGTGTGTGAAGGTGGCAGCAGAGGTGCACATGGTGGAGTTGAAATACTGGGAAAAAGGCCAGGATGGAGCATGGAATGTGTGCAACTGGAATGTCTGAGTCAGAGAAAGAGGTTGGAGAAGGGACACTGAAGAGCCTTGGAGGGGGGTCAGAGATGCCAGAGATAACAGCTGGGGAGTCAAGAGGCATGCAGAGGAGTTGGAGTTGTCCATGTGGCTGGAGGATGAATGGCTGAGCTTGCACCACCAGACTCAGGGTGCAATTGCTAAACACTGAATCTTTTTGGTGTTGACCATCCACAGAGGTCAGAGGGTTTTGGAGTTGGATAGGAAAGTACAGGAGCCCAAGGTGTTAGCATGACCAGCCAGGAAGTAGGGAAGAGAATGGACTGAGGTGAAGGGCAGGAGACACTGAAATGACAGAGTGGGGTGGTGTAAAGACTAGCAGTTCCCTACATGTAAAATCCATGTTTTTAGGGTCCCTGATATCCTTAGAGGTATACCAATGATCACTTGCCACTCTCATGGTCATTCCACACCTAGTCCACCACTCCCATACCCAATTCAATGTTTTCGTGACTGGTCCACCACATTCCAACCATTCCAGTGTGCTTTCCGACCCGCTTTCCATGTGGATTGACTCCTGATACATGCGGATTACATCCACTATTGAGTGGATCATTCATTACATTGACTGGATGCACATTCAACACTTATCCAATCATGCAGTGGTGTTCTGCAGTATGTTTCTGGTGCAGATTGACCTACTTTTGGATGTGGGTGAGTGGATTTGAGTGTGAAATGCATTATTTTGAATCTGGATGACCACATTAGGGTCTGGACTAGCTTATTTTGGGTCCGGACAGATTATTTGTGACTGTTTGTTACTGTTTGGAGTTTTTGGGATATGTTTGCTTATCATATAGGCATATACCTAGTTCACCAGAATCCATCTATCAATCATCAAAGTACAATCCAGATTCATTTTCTCCATTCCTGAAGCCTTGTCCCACTGTCCTTGCTGTCTGCATTGCATATGAAAGCCTGAAACCACCTTAGCAAGCCCAGAACATTGTCCTCCCAGCCTGGAACCCATTTTAGGAGTTAGCCACACCAGTGGTATGCTCCTCAGCCATTCTTTTACCTTTTTTGTCATTCTTTGGCCATTTGTGCATCAGTGACTCCCTGGAACAAACCTATCACCCCTTCTTTTCATACCCTATTCAGGGTATTTTATTGTTTTACAGTGGAGGACCCCAGGATAGGAGTTGGAGATGCTGGGAATACTAGCAGGGGGTGGGTCAGAGTGGTTTGGGCTGCTAGAGAGCAGATGACTGAGCTTGTATCAGAGGACTCAGAAGTGCAGGGCCAAATTGTTGGGGCTGTAGGTGTGATTGTGATACCTGCCAGAGTCCTTTGGGGTCAATGGTCAAGCAGGAGTTGGATCACTTGGAGTTAAGCAGAGGGGTTAGATGAGAGGGCAGCAAATTGTCAGTTGTGGTGGACTTGACATTGGAGGTGCCAGATATGATAACTTTGGGGGCTGAATAAGCATCATTGCAGTGAAAGGAGTGTATTTGGAGGGAAGTGGTAGGCAGAGGGTGGAGTTTCCCAGATGGGTTGGAGGTTATTGAATCAGAGAGGAGTGAGTCAGGTGTTGTATAGGGACTTAAAACTTTGGTGGTGTACAGGACCAGAGGACTGGCTTGCTTGGACAGATGTTCTAGGGGACAATATGGGCTGCTCTTGGTGGACAAGGAGACAGGTGTCCTAGAGGTTGACATAGGAGAACACCTTATCCCCCTCTTTGTGGTAGACATCCCAATGTCTTGAGGGGGTTAGGGTTCACACCAGAGGGTCCAGATCAGAGATGGATGGCCATTATCAAAAACTGGAGGAGGGGGCACTGGCCACCAGATTTGGTACTGAGTGAAGAGCTTAACAGTGGAGTTTTCCAGGTTTTTGTTGCCAGAGTTCCAGAGTGGAAAGGATAAACCATTATTAAGGCTGGAATTGGAGAAACAGGGCAAAGGTGAGTGACTACAACAGAACTGGGAGCATGGGTGCTGACCACCAGGTTTCATGTCAGATGGAGGGCCTTTCAGTGGGGTAGTCCAAACTCCTGTGAGGTCCAGAGTGGAGGGGACAAGTCCAGAGTTACTGGTGATACTATGCCAATGGAGATTTACACATTGGAGATGGCCTGGGTGTCCTAGACCTTCTAAGGTCCAGACCAATTGAAAATGGCCTTTGCCTTCTTGAAGGGGCATGGAGGTCCAGACAGAGAGAGCTGATGATGATGGCTGAGGTGCTCAGTGAGGCCAGTAGTGTGAAATGCATGATTTCGGACTTGGTGTCAGGGCATGCTCACACAAGCTGGAGTGGCTCTTGGAAGTGTGCAAGAATCCAGGGAGGAAATCCAGAGTGGTCATGGGGTAATACAGAAGTTGTTGAAGCTGGAGCTGGAGATGTAGTGGGGCTGCAGAAATGCACAGTGGAGCATGCAAGGGTCCAGAAGACAGGAAACAT